>CAUYSK010059438.1:0-16960 GCA_963575035.1 Avahi laniger | reverse complement strand
CCAGCTACTTGGGAGGCTGAGACAGTAGGATTGCTGGAGCCCAGGAGTTTGAGGTTGCTGTGAGCTAGGCTGATGCCACGGCACTCACCCCAGGCAAGAGAGTGAGACTCTGTCTCAAAAAAAAAAAAAAAAAAAAAAAGTCCAAAAGCAATAGATGCTGATGTGGATGCAGAGAGAAAGGAACACTTACACACTGTTGGTGGAACTTCAAATTAGTACAACCTCTATGGAAAATAGTATGGAGATTCCTTAAAGAACTGAGAGTAGACCTACTATTTGATCTAGCAGTTCCACTATTGGTTATCTACCCAAAGGAAAAGAAGTCATTTTACCAAAAAAACACCTGCACTCAAATGTTTATTGAAGCACAATTCACAATCGCAAAAATGTGGAATCAACCCAAGGGCCCATCAATTCATGAATGGATTAATAAAATGTGGTATATATACACCATGGAGTACTACTCAGCCATGAAGAAGGATGCATTAAGGCCTTTTGCAAGAATTTAGATGGGACTGGAGACCACTGTCCTAAGTGAAATATCTAAAGAATAGAAAAACAAACACCACATGTACTCACTATTAAACTGGAACTAAGTGATGAGCACACAAGTGCACAGAGGGAAGTAAAACTCAACGAAAAGAAACCAGGGGGGAGGGAGCAAGAGGAAAGGGGAAGAAACTAACCTAATAGGTACTGTGAACACTATTTGGGTGACAGGCACACCCATAGACAGGACTCAAACATTACAAAAATGATTCACATAACCTAAAATATTTGTACCCCCTTAATATTCTGAAATAAACAAGAAAGAAAGAAAGAATTGGTGGCAGAGCCTAGACCTCAGAGCTCTCAATTCCCAGTCTGATGTCCTTTCCACTTCATTCATTCATTTATTCATTCATTCATCCAACTGCAAGAACTGAGCTGACTCACCTCCAGGTAGTATTCTGGGCTCTGGGAATGTAAACAAGTAAGGTGAGGAGAGTGAGGTACTTGCTTTCGGTACAAAGCCCCCTTAGGTGGAAGGTGCCAGAAAACTCAGTAGTGAAAATTAGTAATACTGTAATGCAATATTTTTTTAAAAAATTGTATTGGGAAACAATGGCCCACAGGCCTGTAAACTGTTGTAGTATATAAAGTTTTATGAAGACTAAATCCGAGTCCCTGTTTTGAGAAGCCCAGTTTCGTCTGGGCAGAGGGACCACAAGGGATATTTATAATTCTCTGTGGTCATCCTCAGGCAGTAGGCAGGGGGTGAGAGGGGGCCTTCGAAGCAGGGAAGGAAGTGTGCAAGCCCAGCTGTGTGATGCAACTGGCTCAGGGGTAGAGTGTGGCAGAGCTCCTGGGGGAAGGAGCCTAGGGAGGAAGTGGAGAGTGACCAGGTGCAGAGACCACCTGGCCGAGAACGTCCCCTAAGGGCTTTGGACTTGCCGCATGGCTAACTACCCTCAGGCTGACACTGAAACTGGGGAATCAGAGGCAAGCCAGAGGGGCAGAAATGTGTATAAAACCACAATGAACATGTTTGGCTGATTGTCCTTCCATGTCCCTGCAGCGTTTGCTCTCCTCCAGTCCTTGTCCCCCAACCTAGTGCTCTGGAGCCTCGCCTGTGTCTGAGCCCTTCCCCAGGACTAGAAGCTGCCCCAAGCAGCTACTGCCTCGGGGGGACACAAGCTGCTGGGGAATGGTCTTCACTGGCTGAGAATATTGTAAGATGCCTATTTAAAGATATTCCAGACTGGGAGCAGTGGCTCATGCCAGTAATCCCAGCGCTTTGGGGGGCCAAGACTGGAGGATCACTTGAGGCCAGGAGTTTGAGACCAGCCTGAGCTACATGCGAGACCTTGTTTCTACAAAAAATAAAACCAAATTAGCCAAGCGTAGTCATGCGTGCCTGTAGTCCCAGCTACTCAGGAGGCTGAGGCAGGAGGACCACTGGAGCCCAGGAGTTTGAGGTTTCACTGAGCTGTGATGATGCCACTGCACTCCAGCCCAGGAGACAGAGTGAGACCTTGCCTCAGGAAACAAAAAAGAAAGAAAGAAAAAGAAAAGATATTCCATGTAAATTATTTATCAGAGAGCCTGGGAGAAAATAAATACTCAAAAAAAGAGATTGTTGTTATTCCTCTATGTTTATTATAAAAGTACTTTTTACAACTTTTTAAAAAGAGTTATGATTTGAAAGACCCATCCACGTGTTTGAAGGACACTGTTCTCTTCCCAATATGTTTGTGTTGATTGTTGATGGTTGTGGAAATACCTGCTAGATCAGCCTATGGGTCGAAGCTGAGGTGTGATAGCGGGGAGAGATTGCAGTTCTGGGGGAGGTTTAATCCAAGAGGCCTTCCTAGAGGAGGGGAGAGGGCTGGGGACAGAGCTTTAAAGGATATTGATGACAAGGTGAATGGAAGCATTATGAATGACACGGCTTCCGAAAGATGGAGCAATTTTGCCTATCTTGTATGAGAAGGAACTGATATCACACAAATAAAATGGTTGGCCCAAGGACAAGTGACAAGGACCCAGTGAATGGTTGATGCTGAAGAAGGAGGAGGGGAACAGGGAGAGAAAGAGAGAAAGGGGCAAGAAGAAGGAGACTCTGGTTCTGGGCACAGCTGTGCCTCTGGCGAGCTATGTGAGACCTTGGGGACATCATGCCCCACTTGCCACCTCAGATTTCGTTTTTTAAAATGGATGATTTAGGCCAAGGTTTTCACCTCTGAGAGTCTTTGATTATAATAAACATAGAATAATAACAGCCATTGTTCATTGCCTCTGCCTTACACAGGTCTCTCTTCTAAGCGATGTGCATATTACGTCTCATTTAATTTTCACATCAGCCCTGTTAGTGGGCTCCAGTAGTGTTCTCACCATATGCATAAGGAAACAGAGGCTCCCAGAAGTGAAGGAACAAGTCCCACTGGTAGATTTAGGACTCAGGGTCTCGGACTGCAGGAGGGCAGAGAGCTGCTGCCTCCCGGGGGTGTCCCTTTCTATGGGGAAGCATTTTCTTCTTGGCTGAGGCTGGGGCCGCCCCGGTTCCCTGGAGACACCAGTGCTGCAGGAGGCTACTCTCCTTCCTGGTGTCACTGCCCAGTTTCTGTGGCAGCCTCAGCCCATAACTTAGCATCCCCCCACCCACCCACGCCCCGACCTCAACACAGTGACTTTCCCCAAAGGCTGTGTCACTTCACAGATGACACTCAGGAAAGGCTGTGTGGTTGAATCACAGTGGCCACTTCCTGTTCCATTCAGGGTCCCCTGTTCTCCAGGGCCCTCACTCTGCCATGCCCTGTTTAGTAATAAGTGCCACAATGTTTATGACCCTGGGACTGCTAGGGACGCTTAGTCACCCCTTCCTATACCCTCGTCCTACGTGGCTGAGAGGCACCAGCTCTCAACTCTGGCACCATTCCACAGCCCTGCCACGGAGAGCCTGGTGGGAGCCCCTGGGTGGCCTGGGGCTATGGAAGGAGGCGGAAGGGTGATCTCCATCCCCCTAGACTGGTGATGTAAGGCTGACGGGGACAGGTGGGTGGTGTTCGAGCCTCACCGTGAAGTAAAGGAGGGAGTCACTGACCCTGTGGGCTCCTCAGAGGCGCCTACTCACTGGAGGTTGTTGTCCCAAGCACATTTGTCAGAACGCCGAGTGGAAAGATAAATGCCAAGGGGGTTGTGTGTCTTTGGGGGAAACCCCAATTCACTCCCATTTGCTCAGAAAGGGCTTCCCGGAGGCCGAGAACTGCAATGAATGCGGAGTCTGAGAGCTGAGGGAGTCATCAAGTATTTAGGGGCTGTCTGGAAGAGGAGACTTCCTCTGGGTAAATGCGGAGAGCAATATCTCGTCCATCAGTCTGGATTAAGATCTTTAGACGTCTTAAACTTCTAAAGATTATGGTACAGGTATTTCTTGCCCTACCCCCACTCCCATAGATAATACAAAATAAAACCATTTAAATCCTAAAATCATGTAAGATTTCCAGTATAAGGAAGTCTAAGGAAGTTCAGTAATGTTCTGAACCATTTTGGTGCTTTTTTTGGGGGGGAGGGGTTATTATCAATTATCAATGTCTTTTTTTCATGTTTCCAGGGCCCTCCACTTTGCCGATGCCACAAGCCCGGTTGATCTACTTGTTGGATAATCCTGCAGTGGGTAGATGTCATGGGCCTACATATGTTGGTTAATATAGGGAAGATCTTTCCAACCATTTGTATTGTGTGACCACTGAGGGAGCTGCCCCAGGGAGGGAGTACCTGGTCACTGGTGTGTCCCCACCAAGGCTAGAAGTTCCCATGATGGGGTCAGGATGTGTGGGATTCTGGAGAGGGAGTGGCTCATCCTCTAAAGTCCCTTCCAGTCCAGCGATGCCAGGGTGGGCATTCCAAGTACTTTGGAAGGAACTTGCAAAGGTCTGCTCCAAGCCGAGGGTCACCAGCTGTGGGGCGGGCCTCTGGGGTCCTGTTGGGGACTCTGAGGAAAAGAATTTCCCTTTCCTCCGGGAAGGCAAGCTTAGCCCTGCTTCGGAGGTCTTGGACCAACCCTGTAGCTACATTTGGAAAACCAGCCACATGGCCACAAGATGGTGCCAGGGATGGATGGGTCAGGACCAGCTGAGTGGCACCAAGGGACATTTTGGCCACCAATTAGAGCACTCTGTGTTCAGTCCTGTTTTCATGCATGCTCCCCTGTGCTCAGCTATGAGCTCCTTGAAAGTCACAACTGCCTATTTGTCCTTATATCCCTGTGTGCTGGTCCTCACTTGAATTAATTGGGTAAAAAGAGGAGAAATGTAATGGCATATTTCTTTAAGGCAGTATATAACTACACATTCTGTAAACAATAAATAACATGTCTTCTAATGGTTCAATGACCTTGCACAAGGATATATAGGAAACTGGTCACAGCGTTCACTTCTGAGAAGGGGACCAGGGAACCAGGGTCTGGGGGTGGGAGGGTGACTATTTGTCACTTAATGGCATTTTTGTCACATGTATGTATTAGTTATTACTAAAATAAAAACACTGGGTTAAAAAGTTTCCAAAGTGCTTTCAGCAACCCAAGGAAGCGACTTGAGTGGTGGGATATTAATAGAGTACTGGATGTTGCCAGCGTGTGATGCTGCTTAGAAGAGGCTCTTGACCTTTTCCTCAAATTTATTGACTTTCAGTTTATAATTTCCATAACACTGAAATGTTTCTTTTCCATACAGAACCTGTCAAACTTACTAGGTTAAAAGTAAGCTTGTGATAAGGGCAGGAAGAACACCTTCCCCAAGAGTGGAGTCAGAAATAACAATACTGTTTCATTTTGGATACATCAATTGACTATCACAAAAAGGACCAAAAGCTATTGGTAAAAGATTACATTGTATTCACTTTTTTTTTTTTTAAGAGACTGAATCAAAATACTTCGTTAAAATTAGCTATTTCAGACAAGCCATACACCTTGAGACCCGGCCAGTAAGCAGAGAGGGTAGGCTATTTGATCCAGCTAAATTCTGAATTCCCAAGGGGTTTCTCAAATCCTGCAGAGTGGATTTCACTGACACCAAGAAGTTTGCAATCCGTAGGAAGAGGGGAGTTCCTCTTCAAGGACCAGTGCTGGGCCACAGAGCCTTTCCCTTGGCCCCTCCCACTGACTCCCTTCTGTCATCTGTGTTGACATGGGGCTGCTCGGCCTTGGGGCATCACTCAAACTCTCTGGACCTCAATTTCCTCAATAGTCAATTGGAAATTAAAATTCCCACACTTTGTTCTGTATCATGATTGGAGTGCTATTTATATGAATCTATACATGTGTTAAAAAGCATAGAATTGTACACCAGAAGGAGAAAAGTCAATGTTACTATATGATAATTTTAAAACTTAAAAAAAATCCTATGCTTAAGGATTGTTGAGAATTAAGTAACCAGCTCCTCACGTGACATCCTTGTTTACCTATTTATTCTCTCTGGCGTCCAGTACAAAGCCTAGCTCCCAGCAGACATTCGACAAGCTGTGTAGTTGATGTATGAATGAATGAATATCAAAAAGAGCAGAGTATTTGACCCCAAGCAGGCTCTCAATAGGTTGTTTGCGTCCATCTCCTTCCCTTTAGTGGGTTCAGATAACAGGACATAGTGCTGGTCTTCACTTGTTCAGTTCTCTGACCACTTGGGAAACTTTTGACCTAAGGGGAAACAAAGGGCAGCCACTGGCAGCCTGCTTTGATCAATAATGAATGTGAGTTGTATCCCACTTTAATTTGATCCTTACAACCACACAGCAAGCTAGGCATTGTACCCCTTCCTGTTTTATAGAGTAGGAAACTGAAGCCTGGGGAGTTTAAGCCACTTCCCTAAATCACCCAGCCATTAAATGCTGGAGCCAGCAATGCAACCCAAAGTGCAGAAGATATATATATATATGTGTGTATAAATACATATAAAATATACATGTATTATATATGCATATGTGGATTACATATACATATATAATATATTACACACATATATATATTCTGACAAACAAAGGGTACCTGTGAGCACGACAGAAGCAATTTCCTACAGGTTTCCCTACAGGCAGGTGCCGGGAGAGTTACCTGGCTGATTTCCTGTGGCTACGAATTAGTATTTCTTCAGGCCAAGCGTCATGCGGCATGGTGTGAGCACAGCATCCAGTCCCTCTCCTTGGTCATCTTGAACAATGGAAACTGAACATGTATCCTAATGCCCTGGGTTAACATACGATGGGGGATCACCAGCTGCTGGTATTTACAGAAGACACGGCTGATTTCAAGTAACCCACTGGGAGCCGGAGTGAAGGAGGCTGGCAGGGAAGCAGCCAGGCTAGCTGGAGCCCACCAGCACAGCCCTGGGTCTGAGCGTATGTTAAAGCACCTGCTCCCACCACCCTAAGCAGGTCCTGAGGGACCAGTTTACTCTAATTAATCAGCAAGAATGGGAATAATGAAACAGGAAATGAATGTGTTAGTTTATAAGGCAGTTCCTTGAGTCTAGCAGCATCAAGGTACGGCTACAGAAGCACTGTTCTCTCTCCTAACGGACGAGGCAAGTAGAGGCTGCTATATAAGCAGGAGGTTGCTCAGAACATAGACCACAAAGGGACCTGGGAATTCTTTAGAGGAAGGCAAGTGGTGTAGTAAAAAAAGGGTGATTAGGTGAACTTGGCTTGAAATCGTGGCTCCAGCACTTATTAACTATGTGACCTTGGGCAAGATACTTAAAAGTCTCTGTGTCAGTTTCCCCATAAGTAAGTGGGTGCAAAAATACCTAACTTATACAGCTTTTTAAAAGAGTAAAAATGACCTAGCACTCTGGGAGGCCAAGACAGGTGGATTGCTCAAGGTTAGGAGTTCAAGACCAGCCTGAGCAAGAGCAAGACCCCATCTCTACTAAAAGTAGAAAGAAATTATCTGGACAACTAAAAATACATATAGAAAAAATTAGCAGGGCATGGTGGCGCATGCCTGTAGTCCCAGCTACTTGGGAGGCTGAGGCAGGAGGATCGCTTGAGCCCAAGAGTTTGAGGTTGCTGTGAGCTAGGCTGACGTCACGGCATTCTAGCCCGGACAACAGAGCCAGACTCTGTTTCGAATAAAAAAAAAAAAACAAAAGAATAAATGAGATAACATATGGAAAGATCCAGGCACGAACTAGATATCTCCAAGTTCTCACTTCCTCTTAATTATTGTTATAGATAATTTTCATTTGCAAAGGTAATATGTTACATTAATTATTGAATATGGAAAATGCTCGATAAGCCAAAAGGAAAAAACTAAAACCTCCCACAATTCCATCAGCCAGAGGTAACTGTTGGTAGCATTTTAATATTTGTCCTTCCAGGCCTTTTTTTAAGGTATTATTATTAATATTTTTAAAAACAGAACAGGGTCCTACTCCCATGATATCTTACAATCTGCTCTTTTCACTTGTGAGTATGTATTAACATCATCATATGTCTTTAAATCTTCTGCAGCATCATTTAAAAATATATATATAGAACACCACAAATTTGCATATCATCCTTATACAGGTGTGATGCTAATCTTCTCTGTATCATTTCAATTTTAGTATATGTGGTGCCAAAGCAAGCACCAGCATTATTTTTATTTATTTATTTAGTTAGTTAGTTTGTTTGTTTTTTGAGACAGGGTCTCACTTTGTTGCCCAGACTAGAGTACAGTGGCATCATCATAGCTCATTGCAACCTCAAACTCCTGGGCTCAAGCGATCCTCCTCCCTCATCCTCCCAGGTAGCTGGGACCACAGGCGCTCGCCACCATACCCAGCCAATTTTTCTATTTTTTGTAGAGATGGGGTCTTGCTCTTGCTCAGGCTGGTCTCTAACTCTTAGCCTCAAGCAATCCTCCCATCTCGGCCTCCCAAAGTGCTAGGATTACAAGTATGAGCCACCACACCCGTCCCTGCATCATTTTTTAAAAAATGTCTGGTGTAATGATTCATGATATGGTCACACCATCATTTATTCAAACAATCCTGTATTGTTGAGCAATTTCTCCATTATAAACAATACTGAAAAGAACATCTTAGCAGCTGAGCATCTTTCACTCTTCCCCTATGATAAATTTCCTGAAGGAGAATTGTTGGTCCATACAGACAAATAGCCTCCCAAAATTTTGTGCCAGTTTCTGTTCCTACCTACCCAGCCTGGCAATGTCCATTATCTTGATCACAGACCAACCTTGGGTTTTTTTCATTTTTTATTTTCTCTCCAGCAGCAGTAGCTTAGTCACTTTCTCTTCTCCACTCTAGGGATATTTCTATCCAAACATGTAGATTTGTTCTCTGGGCCTCACAAGGCCTCTGCTGCCCAGTCTAGTTCTGGAGACATAAACTCTAGAGAAAATTGTCTCCTGCCAATTTTCCATTCCCAGCCACCAAGTCTTGTCTCTCAGAGGACCCATGATCAGTAATTAGATTACTGCTTATCTACTACTGGCCACCTTTCCCAAATCGCATCAGCCTTGCTCACAAATCTTGTTGAGGCTGAGTTTTCCCCCTAGATAGCTAATGTCACTCATTTTCTATTTATACTTTGTTTATTGAGAATCTCTTGTTGATCAGAGCCATGGCTGCAGGACATAATAATAAACATTTATGGTATACTTCAAAAGAAATCATGATCTTCATGCTAGCACCAGAAGGTAGATACTATTATTATCTTCATTTTACAGATGTAAACTGCAGCTAAGTAACTTGCCCAAGGTCAGGAACTGGATTTGAGTTACAATCTGCTTGACTTCTAAATTTGCACCATGAAGGGGAGTATAAACTCCCTAAGACCTGCATTTTTAAAGTTAGGAGCAACAGTCGAGTGTGGTGGCTTCTGCTTGTAATCCTAGCATTCTGGGAGGCCGAGGCTGGAGGATTGCTTGAGCTCAGGAGTTTGAGATTAGCCTGAGCAAAAGCAAGACCCTGTCTCTACTAAAAATAGAAAAATTAGCCGGGCATCGTGGTGTGCACCTGTAGTCCCAGCTACTCCGGAGACTTAAGCAGGAGGATTGCTTGAGCCCAGGAGTTTGAGGTTGCTGTGGGCTAGGCTGATGTCGTGGCACTCTATTCAGGGCAAAGGAGTGAGACTCTGTCTCAAAAAAAAAGTTAGGAGCAAGTATGACTCTGGATGACCAAAGAGAAGGAACAAAGCAAAGGAACATGTTACTGGACAACTATTTAATACTATATACAAGGCTATCGTGCCAGATGCTTAACATAATATATTTCATTTAGTCCTAAGAACAACCTCATCATTCCCTTTCACAGATGAGAAAACTGAGGTTTAGAAAGCTTAAGTAAGCTTCCCAAAGTCTATTAGTAGAGCCAGGATTTAAAACTGTCTGTCTAACTCCACAGTTCATCGTGCTTCCACTATTATTAGGCTCCTGGGCCTCAGTTCTCTCATTTGTAGAATGAAGGAGTTGGGTGAGATGGTCACTGAGTCCTAGCTCAGCTCATTTTTTAAAAACAACATTAATTGTGTGCTTATTGCATGCCAGGCACCATGCTAGGAACTTCATATTCATTAAGTAATTTCATCCTCATAATACCCTCTGAGGTGCTACTATTATCATTTCCATTACGAATGGAGAAACTGGGGCTCAGATGTGCATATATTGTCCAAGGTTACACAGCTACTCTGAGGTGCAGGCTGAGTGTTAACTGAGGCTTGTTACATTCTTAAGCCAAACTCTTACTCATTACTCTCCACGGCCTGCAGCAGCCTCTGACCGCCTTTGGAGTGAGGACATCCGGTGTTTCTGCAGAGTCAGAACAAGGCTGGAGTAGACGTGGGATGAGCTCCTCAACGCGTGGGCCGCTCTTCCTTTGGATTTCAAAGACTCACTTCAGTGAGGTTCTGTCAGAGTCAAAGGTGACATTGAATGGAGAGTCGTCCAAGGCTCAGAGTTCAGCCCTTGCCCTCAAGGGCTTGGCCAGGTCCTCTGATCTTGTTGTCACGACAACCCTAGATTCCTCTGCAGTTCTCTAGTTATTCCCCTCCTGTTTCCCTATCTTCCTACTGTTCAGAAACAGCAGCTCTGATGGCCTGCTTGTCAATGGTTGAAGAAGGAGATGCTGACTTGAAATAAAATCAGTTCCCAAGACCTTTAGGGACTCAATCAGAAAGGGCTGTGTTCTCTAAACACCTTGAGGGCAGAAGCTGTCTCTCGTTCATAGGTGTACCCCAGTGCCTTACAAGGGGCCTGGAACAGAGGAGGTGCTCAGTAAATGTTGAATGAATGAATCTAATGATGGTAAAGTGCTCCCTAAGTTTTTCCAGGGCTGAAAAATGGGTAAAGCGATGGGCTAAGATTTGCAGTGGCAACCCAGATTAGAAGTGCATGTGTGAGTGTGTGCGTGCCCCAGAGCAAGGCGCTGGCCCGTGCCCCTCCACCTCTCCTCTCCACATCCTGTGAGCTGGAGCTGTTGGTGTAGACCGTTCCTGCCCATTGGAGGCTTCTGGCCTCAAGAATTTCTCTCTCTCTCTTTAAAATTGTAATAAAATAGTCATAACATAAAATTTACTATCTGAACCCTTTTTAAATGTGCAGTCCAATAGTGTGAAGTACATTCACGTTATTGTGCAATCTCTAGGACTCTCCTCATTGTGCAAAGCTACCTCTTTAACCTTGTGTCCATCCCATTTGTATCTACTATCTTGGATTTTAGCTGCAGATATATGGACTCTAGGTTTTGACTTCTTCATTGAGTCTTAGGGAAGTACAGGGCAGGATTGATGCTCATATAAATGTTCACTGGGTAATTGTTCTTGCTCTGTTTCATTTTTTCCTGCATGCTTCACTCTCGGTTTAAAAGCAGTTTTGGCTTTATGATGCATCGCACAATATAAGTACTTCTTGACTGCCCTCTAGTGGGAAAGATAAGAAGAGACACTCAGAACAATCCATTCGCTTTTCCTGCTAACGTTGAAGGTCGCCCTTTTTTCGATAACTCATTGGACTTTGTAAAATCCAAAACTGTGATTGACCCAAAGTTGGCAGTTTATCCCCGCTTTACAGATAATTTATTTGTATAATAAAAACAAATTGCTAGATACATTACATTAAAAAATAAAGACATAAAATACAAACAAAATTTTATTATCAGATCCAACAGACAAAATTACATTTCAATAAATATAATCAGAACAAACATAACAGGGAAAACAAAATAATTACAAAGTGTATAGATGTTAACTGAATGTGTATATAATGTGATTAATATAGGGAATTACTATTACACTCATAATCTTTTTGTTGTTCTGTTATCATAATTACATGAGAAATTATAAATAAAATAGTGTTTCCCCACTTGGAATGAAAACTGCGTATATCAATATTAAAGGTTTTTAATTGCAAATGCACGTTATTGCTAAAAATGCTACTCAAAAGGTACAACGTATGTTGAAACTGTTCCTATGTTCTGTTTACATAAGAGTTTAGTGGAGAAACCAGTCTCACAAAGATGTGTTGATGGGAATGAAAGAAGAGATTTTAAGGCAATTTTAGGAAGCTCAAGATTTTTATCTTTCACTTCTATCCCAAATGAAGCAAACTATTCTGTATTTTCAAAATTCATCTTCAATTCTCCATCATTTGCCAGTTCCAACAATTTGTCCTATAAATTTATAGTTAAATTATCTTTCAATGAAAGCAATGACCTATGAGTCTATGCATTCCCCATGCCCGGATCTTCTTTTGATAGAAATAAAATATAAACGGTCCTAGCAAATCTGTAAGGCATTTGGCCATAACACTTTACAGATATCAAGACGATCACCAGTTTCACTGATAATTGTTGCTAAATTATAGGGCATGTTATTACAGTCTATGGAAACTCTGGTCTTCCAAGCTTCTTTTATTTTACCCTTCAATCTTCTCTACCATTGGAAATCATATTGCCTTCATTTCTTGCTTAGAATTAGTAAAATCATCAAAAATGCCAAAAATATCACACACATATAAACATGTCTACTGTCCAAACCACATTTTTAAAAGATTGGGACCTTATAAAGATGAGTTTTTTACTTTCTAGAAACATTAAGAGTTTGTTTCATAGTCAAACAAGTCTAAAGCATAGAATAACCAAATGCTGCCGTGACATCTATTACCCTTTTGAAGAGATGTATATATTTCATTTATTACAATCGTATCTATTGAAAACAACGCTGTTTATAGAGACAGAAGTAAAAATGATTTTTAAATATACGAAGAATTCTCATTAGTACGGTGAGTAAAAAAGAAAACAAAATGAAAAGGTGCTAAACCTTGCTCAGAGGAATAAAAAATGCAAATTAAGACTTCTCACATTTCAGATTGGCAAAGATCAAAAAGTTTGATAACATTGTTGAGTTGGTAAGGATGTGGGGAATCGTTAATTTAACAAATTATTGATCATGAGTTTGTGCTGGGCATTGAGTAAGCAGCCGTTAACAAAGTAAACACAAATTCCTTCTCCGCAGGAGCTGACGTTCCAGTGAGGGGAAGGAGTGGTAAGACAATAAGTGAAAATAAATCAAAGTGACTCCCTGTGTCAGATACGGAGTGCTCTAAAGAAAAATAAAGCAATATAATATTTGGTTAGGGACCCACAGGTAGTGTTACTTTCGATAAGATGGTCAGAGAAGATTTTCCTGATCAGGTGACAATTAAGCAAAGGCCTGAGTGAAGTGCGTCTTGGGGCTGTCTGGTAGGAGCATTTTCCAGGCAGTGGGAAGAGGTCAGGTGAAGCTTTTCACAGACAGCAATCAAAAACTGGACAAAATGTCAGGCAATGGTTTTTTAGATATGACACCAAAACTACAACCAATCAAAGAAAACAATACATAAATTAGGCAATATTAAAATTAAAAATGAAATATATGTGCTTTAAAAGACATAATCAACAAAGCAAAAAGACAATCCACAGAAATGGGAGAAAATATTTGCGAATCACATATCCGACAGGGGGCTAGTACCAGTATATAAAGAATTTTTACAACCTGATGGAAAAATGATAAATTACCTAAATAAAAAATGGGCAAAGCATTTGAGTAATTTCTCCAAAGAAAATATACAAATGGCTGGCTGGTCCGAGTGCAGTGGTGTTTACGACTAATTGATCACAACCAGTTACAGGTTCCTTGGTTCCTTCTCCACTCCCACTGCTTCGCTTGACCAGTGCCCCCCATCCAAAAAATGGAAAATATAGAAATGGACATTAAACTCATGAAAAGATGCACAATATCATTAGTCATTAGGGAAATGAAAATCAAAACCACAATGAGATACCACTTCCCACCCACTAAGACGGCTAAAATAAAAAGGCGGACAATGACAACTTCTGGCAAGAATGTGGAAATTGGAACCCTTATGCATTGCTAGTATGAATATAAAATGGTATAGCCCCTTTGCATAACAGTCTGACAATTTCTCAAAAAGTTAAATACAGAGAGTTACAATATGACCCAGCAATTCCACAGCTAGGTACATATGCACGTTAACTAAAAAACGAATACAAAAACAAAACAAAACAAAACAAAAAAAACGAAAAAGCCCCAGTAAAATTTACACTTTCGAAAAAAGAAAGCTTTATTTCTCCTGAAGTGTTCTCAGCTCACAGTGCCATTCTGACAAGCTGGGAAACACTGCTCCAGCCACAAGCCAGGAACACGTATTTCAAGGGAGAGGTAAAAGGCAGCAGGATTTTCTACTGAGTGAGGTGGCTAAACATACATATTTAACAAGCTATAGGAGGAGTCATCAATATTTATGTGTTTATGAAAAGGAAACACGCATGTATAATTGTGCTGTACACCTCCCATCCCGTCATGGCTGGAACTCAGTTTCAAGGTTTTTTCTGGGGTCCCCTTGGCCAAAAGGGGTCCATTCAGTTAGCAAGGGCCTTCAGATTTTATCTTCAGTTCACACTCAAGAGAATACAAAATGTATGTTCTCACAAAAACTTGTACACAAATGTGCACAGCACTTTATTTATACCAATCAAAAAGTAGAAACAACCCAAATGTCTACCAAATGATGATTACATAAACAAAATGTGGCCTATCAACAAAGTGAAATATTCGCTCTCCATGGTGGCTCACACATGTAATCCCAGCACTTTGGGAAGCCAAGGCAGGAGGCCTGCTTAAGGCCAGGAGTTTGAGACCAGCCTGGTCAACATAGCAAGACCCTATCTCTAAAAAAAAACCTTTTAAATTAGACAGGCATGGTAGTGCACGCCTGTAGTCCCAGCTATTCAAGAGGGTGAGGCAGGAGAATCTCTTGAGCCCAAGAGTTTGAGGTTGCAGTGAGCTATGATGAGGCCACTGCACTCTAGCCTGGGAAACAGAGTGAGATCCTTTCTCAAGAAAAAAATAAAAAAAGAATACTCGTACATGTTACAACATGAATAATTTTGAAAACATTATGTTTAGTGAGAGAAGCCAGACACAAAAGGCTGCGATATGTATGATTCCGTTTATATGGATAATATAAAGGCTATGTGGAGTTGGTCCAAGTACAAGAGCAATTATTTTTCCAATGACTAGTTTTTTATGAGACTCGCAATTTTCCCACTGTGATTCTGTGCAGAGACAATGCCTGTACCTCTGCTAAGGCGTGAGGGTTTGGTCTTTAGCCTTTAGGAAATGTTTAAGGTAACCAAGAATGTTTATCTCTAAATTTTCTTTTATTTTCAACATCCTTCTTCAGAAAAATAGTGCAAAACTTGGAACTATAGCAAAAAAATAAAAATAAAAATTTGTATGACCTTTCAATATAATTAATGACTTGATATTTACAATTGATTAGGGCCCAGATGGTTTACAATGCTTTAGAAACCTAAAGAAAACAGATAAGGTATGACAAATTTCTTTTGACAGGTAAAAAAAGATCACCTTAAAGGTTATAGTTTATCACCCTGTAAAATATTTACTAGCTTTGTGTCCAGCTAGGAATAATATTTCAGCATTCTTTTTTTCCCAATGACTATATAAATTTCAGTTGCTTATGTTCTCTTTTAAACCAGCTTTGTTATCTTAGTGATTCCCTCATTAATAAATAAAACTTTGACACATGCTTATATGAGAATTAAGTTTTCTAAAATAAAAATGTGAAGGTTATGGTAGCATAAAGGTAATTTCAACTAGAGAAGCAAAATGAAGGTTATTGAGAGTTTCTTGGGCACTTGTTTTTTAAATGACTGGGTTTTTCCAATAATAACAATTTTCCCAGCATGATTCAGTGGAGGGACAAGGGTCTGTATTTCCTATGAGGTATAAGGGTTTGGTCTTTAGTTTTGGGGACTTGTTACAGGTACCTGGAAAGGCTTCTTCCCAGGTTTTTTTTCTAAGGTCCCTAAAGTAGCCTTGCAAAGTCTCTTAGGTATCTGTGAGGGGAGCACTGAAAGATTTTGTCTTTCTTGTCTTTAACTCATAAATGTTATGCTTTCATCTTGTCAGCAAGAAAGTTTGGGCTTTTAGGGGACAGGGAGGAAGACGGGATCTCACTCCTTCACCCAGGCTGGAGTACAGTGATGTGATCACAGCTCACTGCAACCCTGAACTCCTGGGCTCAAGTGGTCTTCCCGCCTCAGCCTCCTGAGTAGCTAGGACTACAGGTGCTTGCCACTGCACCTTGCTAATTTTATTTTAAGAGATGGGATCTAGCTGTGATGTTTAGGCTGATCTCCATCTCCTGGCCTCAAATAATCCTCCCACCTCAGCCTCCAGAGGAGCTGGGATTACAGGTGTCAGATATGCAGTTTACAAATATTTTCTCCCAGTCTGTGTCTTATCTTTTTACTTCTTTTGATGCGCAACAGTTTTGATAAAATACAATTTATCTCTTTTTTTGTCACTCATGCTTTTGGTATCGTGTACTTAAGAAACCATCGCCTAACACAAAGTCACAAAGATTTACTCCTACGTTTTTATCTAGGAGTTTTATAGTTTTAGTTCTTAGGTTTGTTAAATAAAATGTATAGGAGGCTGTTGTTTGGACCAAGCTCCTGAACGAGGCCCAACAGACCAAACCAAAATGGTTTCACTCATGCTGAAGTTCCACATCACCAAGCCAAAACTAAGTTGTTTATCTGATCTTTCAAGACAGAGACAGAGACAGAGTCAAAGATAGAGAGAGAGAGAGAGAGAGAGAGAGAGAGATAATAGCTAGATCTCCAGAGAGGCCAGTTTTAGCTGGTATGATGAGAAAGTCCCCTCTGCTTTAACCTTTACAAGGAAAGCAACTTGAAATGATCAATCCACATTTTGTTCTCTGCTTCTGCTTTCCTCAGCCCTTTTCTGTCTATAAAGCCAAACTCCTTTGCTCAGTGCATCAGAACATTCATTCCACAGAGTGAGGTGTTGCCCGATTCTAGAATCACAAATAAAAGCCAATTAAGATCTTTAAATTTGTTATGACATGTTTAAGTCTGTGACGCATAGGGGTCCGTGGCCATGG
>CAUYSK010059437.1:0-12643 GCA_963575035.1 Avahi laniger | reverse complement strand
TGGTCGAACCACGTCCCACGGCGTGGACGGGCCACGCTTTGCTGACCCATCCGCCCAGCCAGGGACACTCGGGTTGTTTCCACCTTTTGTCTACCGTGAATGGCGCTGCTGTGGCCAAGTATCTCTGTGAGCTCAGGCTTTCGACTCCTCTGAGTTTATCCGTAGGAGTGGAATTGCTGTGTGATACAGTGATTCTGTGATATATTTAATTTTCGGGAAAATTGTACCATTTGACCTTCCCACCAGCAAGGAAGGAGGGTTCTGATTTCTGCAAATTCTCCAACATTTGTTATTTTCCTTTTTTCAAAAAAAAATTAGGCTGGGCACGGTGTGTCATGCCTGTAATCCTAGCTCTCTGGGAGGCTGAGGCGGGAGGATCGTTTGAGCTCAGGAGTTCGAGACCAGCCTGAGCAAGAGCGAGACTCCGTCTCTACTAAAAAAAAAAATAGAAAGAAATTTTCTGTACAACTAAAAATATATAGAAAAAATTAGCCAGGTGCAGTGGCTCACGTTTGTAATCCCAGCGCTCTGGGAGGCCAAGGAGGGTAGATCATATGAGCTCAGGAGTTCGAGACCAGCCTGAGCAAGAGTGAGACTCCGTCTCTACTAAAAATACAAAGAAATTAGCTTGACAATTAAAAATATATATAGAAAAAAAAAATTAGCCGGGCATGGTGGCACATGCCTGTAGTCCCAGCTACTCGGGAGGCTGAGGCAGGAGGATCGCTTGAGGCCAGGAGTCTGAGGTTGCTGTGAGCTAGGCTGATGCCACGACACTCTAGGCCGGGCAAAACAGTGAGACTCTGTCTCAAAAAAAAAAAAATTAGCAGAGCCTTCGCCGTGGTTGCGAAGTGGTATCTCGCTGTTGTGATTTACGTTTTCCTAAGGGTTCGTATTACTGACCATCTTTCCGTGTGACCATTGGCCATTTGTATATCTTCTTCTGAGAAATGTCTAGTCCAACCCTTTGCCCGTTGTTCATAATAATTGAGTTGTTTATCTTTTTGCCCATGAGTTTTAAATGTTCTTGATACATTCTGGATATTACGCCGTTCCTGGAGAAATTACTTGACAATATTTTCTCCTCGTCTGTGGGTTGCTTTTTAACTTTCTCGAGAGTATCATTTCAGGCACAATTTTTAAAAAAATTTTAATAAAGTTAATTTTACTTTTAATAAAGTTAATTTTAATAAAGTTTAATTTTAATAAAGTTTATCTTTTTTTTTTTGGTCTGTTTCATGCTGGTCGTGGTGTATCTCAGAAACCATGTGATACACTTTCAATAAATGTTGTTTTCCAAACGCATCACTGATTGCTAATGCGTCCTGTAGGCGAGCTGCTCCGTGGCCTTTTGGGGTCGGGGTAGAAGGCGGCGTCTGAGGATTAGAACCGGATCAGAGACAGACAGAGAGGCACAGCTGGAGGAAAGAGAGGTGGTCAGCCCGCCACAGCCCCGGCGAGTTATTTGAGCTGGACCCTCTGCAGTGGGGCTCGTTTCAGCTCTCCCTCAACTCTCATAGTCAGATTCCTGTGTTGACAGGAAAACTCCTCAACGCCCAGACACGTAGCGTCAGAGTTGCGTCTGTGTCAACGCCGCGGAGAGTCCCGAGACTGTACCTTTCAACGCTTTGCTCTGACGGCCTCCAAACGGCTTACCAGGTGCACTGAGCCCACGAGTGCATGAAATCCGCCGTCAACCCCCGGGAGACCCCTGCAAACCCCAGACGACACCCTGAATCCAATCCGTTAATACGGAACCACGTCAGGCTGCAGATGAGAAACATCAGCGTTCTCTGCCGTTCTTGATCTGTGCCCGTGCAAATTGCACATGACCCTGGCGTTTTATGCAGAACGGATTTTGGGGGACACTTGGTGACTTGATCCTGTTGGCTGGGAAGAAGTCAAAAAGCCTTGACTTGCGTCACCTGGGTGTCTGAAAACGACGGTCCCCTGTGCTCGTAATTATCTGAACACAAAACCAGAAAGGAAATTCTTGCCTTGGCACCGGGGATTTTCACAGAAACAAGACAGCTTGGATGAGAACACACGTGTCTATAACGTGTAGACACACACCCGCACATGCGTACCGGGCATTGGAAAATTATTACATAATTAAGGTTGGATCTATCGGCCTTTTCTCCAGGAAAATGCTAGTGGACTCTCCTAATACAGAAATGGCTTTAGCTCTGTTTAAAAAAAAAAAATCACATTATTAATTAGCAGCCTGGCTCCGGCAGGCTCCCCTAAGAACCGCTAAGGCAACACGCCTACAAACGTCGGGCCGGCGGTGGCAGACGGGGGCGGTGGAGGAGATTTAAATAATTCAGTGCAAACACAAATTAAGTATGGCGAGAGTCCCTCCGATGACACTGATGCCTCCCTACTTTAATGATTATTTGTTAATCCTCCGTGCACGCGACGCCCACTTGCTAATTGCCGTCCACATGGGCACCGGAATCGTTCCTGCCTAAAAGCCCCTGCTCTTTGCTGGGGGACCATTTCATGGGATTTCCCCCCCCCCCCCAGTTTTGTGATAATGGGTTTTTTTCCTAAAGCATTGGTAATAAAATGGTAATCTCCAACATAAAAGAATTACCATTAGCTCCTTCAAGACTTGCAGGCTTACAGACAGCGTTGACTCCTTTGATGCGGTTTGGTCTCGGCAAATTATGTTACTGAGTTTCATTAAGCAGTGAGCACGCCAGGAGTGAATTGTAACAGAGCTGGGATATTATCGGCACCTTCAGAATAAAGCTAGCTCGTAAAGTACTGCGGCGACTATTGTTTCCTTTTTTCCCACTGAAAATATGCACCAACGGGAACCAAAAAACATTATACTGTTTTAACCTATGTTGATGTACCATCCTATAGCACATATCACAAAGTGATGTACAAACAAAGCAAACGCTAATTATTCATAGCATTACGATTTTCCATATGGGAGAAACTGGTTCTGGTGTCTGGGTACTTTTGGCCACCACGAGAGGTCAAGGACGGTGACAACAAAGACAAGTTGTAGGTCTGGGGCAGGGAGCGTCTGCCGCAAGCTGCGGTCTCTTGTATCCAGATGGCACCAAAGGGTTGTTTTTTGTGTGCGAAAAAATTGTGCAAAAAGGATATCGTATCGGGGCCAGCTAAAAGGCTTTCCCCTGGTTTGCAACGGGTCACCAATGCCACTGGAGTGGAACCCAGGCAGGGTTCCACCCAAATGCTCTCGGCACAGAGAAATGGAAAATGTTTGAGGCGATGAATTTGCTAAACACTCTGGGTTGATTATTAAACAATTTGTGTGCATGTATCGAAACACCACACTCTGCCCCATAAATATGCACAAGCCACATGTGTCAGTTGGAAATAAAATAAAACTTAAAAAATTAAAGACCAGTAAGTTTACTAATAAAAAATGTTAAATCTAGGCCGGGGGCAGTGGCTCACATCCATAATCCCAGCACTTTGGGAGGCTGAGACAGGAGGATGACTTGAGGCCAGGAGTTTGAGACCATGGGCAACATAGTGAGATCCCATCTCTACAAAAATTAAAAAAATTAGCATAAGCCTGTAGTCCCAGCTTTTCTGGAGGCTGAGGCAGGAGGTTCCCTTGAGGCCAGGAGTTGAAGGCTGCAGTGAGCTGTGATTGTACCACTGAACTCCAGTCTGGGCAACAGAGCGAGACCCTGTCTCTAATGAAAAAGAAATGTTAAATCTATGAATTCTTGCTAAAGACCCACACAGACACTGACACACACTGACACACACACACACACAGAGAGACAATCAGATTCATCTATTACCTTTGAAAGGAACTCAGGTACTAACTTCATTTTCTGAAAACTGATTTTTAAAAGCACTTTTTTCCAAAAAAAAAAAGTCAAAAAACTGTTGTGCCTTTCTGCTACAACCTGTATTTCTGGGTAGCCAGACAGTAAATGAGGGAAAGCACTTTTTCAACAGGGAGAATTCTAACTCATAAATGCAAAAGAAATTGAATTGTGCTGCTATAAACATTCGAGTGCAGGTGTCTTTTTTAAAGAATGTCTTTTTTTTCCTTTGGGTAGATGCCCAGTAATGGGATTGCTGGATCCAATGGTGGTTCTACTTGTAGCTCTTGGAGGTATCTCCACATTGCTTTCCACAGAGGTTGCACTAGTTTGCAGTCCCACCAGCAGTGCGTGAGTGTTCCTATCTCTCTGTATCCACTACTCAGCCACAGAAAACAGTGGTGATCTAGCACCTCTTGTATCATCCTGGATGGAGCTGGAGCCCATTCTACTAAGTGAAGTATCCCAAGAATGGAAAAACAAGCACCACATGGACTCACCATGAAATTGGTACTAATTGATCAACACTTATCTGCACATATGGAAATGACATTCATTGGAAATCAAGCAGGTCGGGGCGGGGAGGAGGGGGTGGGTAAATTCACACCTAACGGGTACAATGCACACTGTCTGGGAGATGGTCACACTTATAACTTTGACCCAAATGGTACAAAGGTGATTTATGTAACCAAAACGTTTGCACCCCAATAATATTCTAAAATAAAATTTAAAAAAAATCCTCATCAGCACCACCATGTAAAGACTACCACCTAATGCATTTCCAAACCATGGTTTAATTTTGAATTTGAAGGACGGAAAATAAAGGACACCGTCATGCACCACAAAAAGAAAAAAAGAAAAGCAAAGAAAGAAAATTCTGGATGGGGTGATGCTTGCAAGACACGAACATACTTCATGCCACCCAACCGCGCATTAAACATTTATTTAATCAGACTGAAAAACCTAGCTCATGAAGGTCTTCTGAAACGCTTCAGAGGTGGCGTCTCCACAATTACAAATCTGCACGTGGTACTTCTGGCTCCAACTTTTCTTTTCTCCAAGAAAGTTCTCGAGAATTTGGATACAGAACGGCCAACGCTCACGACGGGCACCGAGAAAGGGCAGCAACCCCACCTCCCCGGCCGCCTGTGTTTCCACCCTGTGTTCTGGGCAGACTTCACCATGCCAGTCTTGGGGTCTGGATCCACTGTCCAGTTCCTTGGAGTAGCCAGGAGTGATGAGCCTGGCTCTGAACCAGCTACAGAGAAGGGGAGAAGGTACATTTACCTGGGCACTGAGAGAGATGATCTCACAGATCACGGTTAGCCAAGGGAGAGTGGCCAGGAGGGGCCGGGGATCCCCAGGAGGTGGCCAGGGTGAGAGGGACTTCAGCATCCAGGTGGATGGCAGGGTCGGGGAGGGTTCTGGACTCCAGGAGGTGGGGTGGGGTGCAGGAAGGAACCAGAGACACAGGGACAGACCCAGCACTCAAGTTGGGGTTCACTGAGGGGGAATGACCAAGTCCCAAATCAGAGTAAGTCTCAGAGACACAGTTCTGGAGGCTGGAAGTTAGAGCTGAGTCCAGCAGAAGTTCCAAACTAGAACCTGGGAATGTGGCCTTATTTGGAAACAAAGTCTTTGCAGATACAATTAGTTAAGCATCTGGAGATGAGGTCATCCTGGATTAGGGAGGTCCCTAAATTAGGGGAGGCCCCTCTGAGCATAAAAAATAAACCATTTCTCCTGTTAATCTGTCTTTTGTTAATTTAATTAGCAGGCCCCAGTCACTGAACCTAAGAGGATAGGAAAAAAGGTTTTGTTTTGGGTTTTCTTCTCCCCCTCCCTGAACTTATTTGGAAATAGGATCTTTGCAGATATAATTAGTGAAGGGTCTTGAGATGAGACCATCGTCGAGTAGGGTGAACCCTAAACCCAGTGACAGGCGTCCCCCTAAGGACAGCAGAGGAGACACAGACACAGAGGAGAAGCCACTTGGAGACGGAGGCAGAGACTGGAGTGACGCGGCCACAAGCCCAGGGATGTCTGGAGCCCCCAGGAGCTGGAAGAGGCAGGAAGGAGCCTCCCCTGGAGCCTGCGGAGGGAGCGCGGCCCCGAGACACCTGCGTCTCAGACTCCTGGGCTCCAGGACCGGGAGGGGATGAATCTCCGTATTTGGAAGCTATGAATTTGTGGTTATTTGTTGTACACCCCCAGGAAACTCATTCACCTGAATTCAAATCATAGCTCTTCTACTCCCTAGCTGAGAGAGCATCGCTAAGCTACACAAACTAGTCAAGTTTAAGTCTCCCATCGATAACGTGGGGATGCTTCCTTCAGAAAATCGTGGTGAGAATAGTAACATTAGATCCTTCTGTCTCATTTTTGACTGAGCCAACGAGATACAAAAAGATATCAGACTTGCAAATGTCCTTTAATGTGGGAGATAATTCTATGCTCAAGTTTGAAAGTCAAGCGGTCAGGAACAAGCTTGGGTAGTGAGTGGTTCCGAATCTATTTGGTTTCTGAGTTTGGAGGGGGAGCAGTGCTTCTGTGCTGAACTGCCGTCGTAGGTTGGGGCTCAGAGTTTTGTGTTTGTTGAAATACAAATGCTTTATGCCGCCGTATTTATTTTGTAAGTATCCTTTATCTTGTGCTTTCACATAGATTTCATTTGCAAACAGAGCTCCATGGATTCTGAGCAAAAACACTTGGCCAGGTGTGGTGGCTCACACCTATAATCCCACCACTTTGGGAGGCCAAGGCGGGAGGATTGCTTGAGCCTGGGAATTTGAGATCAGCCTGGGCAACAGAGCAAGACCCCGTCTCTTAAAAAGTAATTTGCCAAGTGTGGTGGCGCGTGCCTGTAGTCTCAGCTACTTGGGAGGCTGAGGCAGGAGGATCACTCGAGGCCAGAAGTTTGAGGCTACAGTGAGCTGTGATGATGCCACTGCACTCCAGCCTGGGTGACAGAGCAAACCCTTTCTCCAAATTAGGAAGATTCCCTAACTCGATGACTATACCACTTCCCTATTCCACTTTTTTTGTTGTTGTTTTGGCAAAATATATTCATACATGACATCAGACGTACCGTTTTAAGCATTTTTCTTGTTCAGAACACTTCTTCACCTTTTTAAAACTAAATATTTATTGTCCAATTTCCATGCTTGCCAAACATAGGCGCCCCTTTTCCACATGTGATCTCTTTCTTTTCCCACCTGTAGCAATATAACTTTTAAAAATTATGGTGTAACATGCATAATATAAAACCTACCATTTTGACCATTTTTTCCATGATATAGTGGTTATTTTTTTTTAGTTAAAAATATTAAATTTTTAATAATATAGTCCATTATATTTATATACCACATTTTGTTTATCCATTTATCTATTAATGGACATTTAGGTTGTTTCGAGTTCTTGGCTGCTATCTTTATTTCAGTTACTTTCTCTTGCTGTGGAAACGATTCATTCGTATTTCAGGAGGTGCATTTTAGTAAATGTTCTGAACTGTGTAAACTTCCACATTCTCATCGTTGTGCAACCCTCTCCACTGTCCGTCTCCAGAACTTTCTCGTCTTCCCCAACGGAAACTCTGCACCCGTGAAACACTAACTCCCCGCCTCGCCTCCGCCAGCTCCACCGTTCTGCTTTGTGTCTCTGCAGATTTGCGTATTCTGGCTATTTCATACAAATGGAACCCGACGATGTGTGGTTTCTGTGTCTGGCTTCTTTCACGGAGCATGAGGTTTCCAAGATCCATCCACATTGTAGCAGGTATCGGAGCCTCATTCCTTTTCAGGGCTGCGTAATATTCCACAGCACGGAGGGAACACGTTCTGTTTGTCCACTCACGTCTCGACAGACGCTTGAGCTGTGAACTTGGGCATAGAAGTATACTCTGTTTTTATAGGAAAGTTTGGGAAGATTCAAAATTATGCGGACACAAAGAACAAAGTAACTTGTGAGGCATTATGATACAATTACGTGCATAGCCATGAACAACAGAGCAGGATTAACAGACACACAAAAGTTATCGGTGATCATCCGTGCCAATGTGGAAATAGCAATGGGGTCATTTGCTTCTTAAATTTTCCCGAGTTTGCCGATGTTTCTATAACAAGCAAAATGCAAGGAAAAAGCATTTTTTTTAATAGCACAATATTTGGCTCTGAATTCAATGGTAAATATGACACACGTTACCTAATTCTGTTTCTATCAGCACCTGCAACCGTAGAATTCTATTTCCTTCCACGCTCTCCTTAACCCCACCTCGGAAGGACAGTTCTCCCTTACAAAACATGTCGTGTAGGTTTCGCACCAGCAAAATATGTCTTTAAAACCACTCTCGCTCTATCTAAGTTTTTAAATGTTGCCACAGCGGCAGGGACTTGAGTTCCCTCTGTTGGAGGCACGGGAAGGGAATCCGAGCTCCCCCTGCCAAACCCACACACGGTCGGTTTTCAGGACAAATGCGTCTGGCCTCGTGCTTTGCACACAAGCTCACCCTGGTTCTGTGTACTGGGGTCCTTTTTAGGTTACTGGAGATCTGTCGTAATCTCCGTCGGAGAGTCTTTTCCAAATCCTTTGATCTCTCTGATTCATTTCAAGTGGTGCGTTCAATCGCATTTGTGTGTCTGCGCACAGAAGACAGAGGAGGACGAATCCGCAGCCTGCGCAGGATTTGGGGGTCGCCCGTTAGCGCCCGGGCTCGGGAGGGCTGAGGTTCTGCTAACCAGAGCGGCCCCACGCCCAGAGCCCAGGTCTAATCTCCAGGTGGATCCACTTCCCGCGTCTACACACAGGCAGAACTACCCTCTCCGTTCTGACTCGGAACAACGGAGACCTGTGTATACTCCGCGCGGCTGCCTTCGCGGGGGCCCGGCTAAGCCCCCTAACGATGTCAATATGTTCCCGCACCTGTGATAACTTTAGGCTGCCAGGCAGAAATTTGCAGCGCTGATCAAAAACATTCTCCCAAGGCAAACATGGAAATTAATTTTTTAAAAATCAGGACTGACTCCAACACGAGAGGCCGTTTTCGAAGCCCAGCAGGCGTTCGGCGGTGGGGGGAAAAGACGGTATTTTGCTACGTATGTGTGCATCAATCACAGAGAGGTAATTGAATGTTTTCAATACATGGTGAGAAGTTTTTTTTTGTTGTTGTTGTTGTTTTCCGGTAAACGGCTGGTAAGAGAAAGTTTTTCTCTAGGAGGAAAAACAACTCTGATATTTAAGAGTTTGGGGGCTAATACTTAAAGAATATAGATGGGACATGGTGGGAACTCCAGGCTGTGTAACTCAGAGATGTTCGGCGTGTACCACGGCTTCGTTAATTCCTCAGAATTAGGCGGAATCCCGCGCATTTGCTAAGAAGTTTCTCTCTGCATCCTCTTTGCTCTCCTGTTCCTATTTGGGAAATGCATTCTCCTTCGACCTTACAACTTCCCTTTCTTACGTCCTCACAACTGAAATTCGAAGCGTTAACTGGTTTCACGGTTACCTGATGAAGGCTCCGTGCATACCAAAAAAAAGTAAGCAATTCAGAGAAGTGCAGCTCAGGAACAAAGATCATGTTTTAGATTTTACTTTTAACTGGCAAATAATAATCGTGCGTATTTATGAGCTACAAGGCGACGGACGTTCTGATACACGCAGGCGTTGTGGAATCATCAAACCAGGCTAATTCACAACTTCATCGCCTCGACCACTTATTATTTATTTGTGGCGAAAACATTTAAAATCGGCTGTTTTAGCAATTTTGAAATAAGTGTTATTACTAACGTAGTTACCCAGCTGTGCAAAAGATCTCGAACACTTATCCCTCCCGCGTAACTGAAACTTTGCATCCTTTGGAAAACGTCTTCCCAACGCCCTGGCCCCGGGTAATCCCCATCTACTCTCCACTTCTACGAGATCAACTTTTTTAGCTTCCACAGATCAGTGAGAACATGCAACGTTTTGTCTTTTCATGCCCGGTTTATTTCATTTAGCATGACGTCCTCTGGGTTCATCCGTGTGGTTGCAAAGGACGAGATCTCCGTCTTTGGGAAGGCTAGATAGTATTGAACTGTGCATTGCACATCTTTCTTGCCATGTACGTGTAACCCCCAAACCCATGCCCTGCGCAGGGAGCCCCCACGCCTCCTGCGGTGCATAAATCCCATGGGAAGTCTCCCAAGGTGTCTTCCCTTCCTCTAATGACATGGCACTGATTTTAGTCTGAAATGCACACATCTATTGTTCTTCTAACTTTGTTTTTCTTCTAACTTTGCAAACGTAGCCTTAAACATACGGGAACGTTAGGACTCTCATCCAGGTACTTCCCACATTAAAGTCTGCCTAAAAGCAAGAAGAAGAGGGAAAAAAATACCCGCAATCCTGCAAAGATGATTACATGCATGGGAGCATCTAGCATCGCATGAAATGAGAGTGAGTGGATTATTAGTTCGGGAGGCAGGGAGCAAGGTGCATCAGGACACAACACGAAGCGTGTTCCTTAACGGGCGTGAGACACACGTGCAGGTTCAGGGGTGAGACCCGGTTGGGGCCGGGACGTGATGGCCTCACGCGTGCGGTGTTGGGCTAACACACTCTGCCCCGTGCACTTGGAAGGAAGAGAGCACGGGGAATTCTTCAGAGCCTGACGCGGCACAGAGACCTGTCCGGGCGTAAATGAGCTTCCCCGCGGAGCCAGCTCCGAGGGAGGTAGAGCGGTGGGCGGCAGGCGTCCTCGCCAACTTTTCTTTGGCCCGCGGAGCCCCGAGGTGGCTCAGTCCGGGCCACACAGAGAGTCCGTTGGAAGGAACATAAAACTCAGGAATCCGCCAAGCCCCCTCCCCACATTTTGGCACCGAGCTTTTATGAAAACGAGTGAGCGCCCGGTCGGGGCGCATGGCAAACGTGTTGAAATATGAAAGCTCGGGTCTGTGACTTAACGGTTTAATTACGCATTTCGGAATCTGCACCACACAGCGACCTTATGTTTGGGGTTGCTTCTGAGCGACCTTTATCCCTCGAAGACAATCGGGCGATTGATACTTGCGGGAACATGAGGGATGGGTTGAAATAATGGCAAAGCGTATGTTCGGGTGTCTTGCTGGAGATTTGGCAAAACAAAAAAAAAAAGGTGAAGTCCTCAAAAAACCAGCTTGTGCCTTGAAGCCGGCAGCTACGGCAGGGTGGGCCAGGGACATTCGTGCAGTCGCTGTTTCCCTGGTGGGACGGCAATACTACACTGTCCTGCTTTCTCTCCTGGGTGTCCAAGGTTCAAGGCAGGTAACGATGTCAGGAGAATTATGAACAGCAATCGAGGGCACTCTATGACTTCCCAGAAATGCAAACACCCCGCGTATGTAACCTCGTCAAAGCCAAACTTTCGAAACACGCCACGGACCCCTGACCATAGCAGGATTTATGATCGATCCAAGCCAACCCACGCTTGCTCCAAAGGTGCTAACGGCCCTGGGGACGTTTACGGCATAAAAAGTTATGCCATGAACGGTCTTGCCGGAGAGGAGGAAAGTGAAGAGATTTGTGTGCTTCTCTGCACATTTAAAACAAAAAAAATCTAAATCGGTCAGGAATGTGTCAGGCTTTGATGCCTGCTAGATTCACGTTTTATGAGACGGAATTTTTAATATCGAAAAGTCAGAGAGCGCAAAAGTGAGTTCTGAGTCCCCGTTGGTCGAGCAGAACTGGAGCTACGGGGTCGTAAACATGCTTAATTTTTCTTGCGCTGAAATTGCTAAGCTGTGAGTCTGACTTCCTCAAAGCAACTCTGATGTCAGAGCCGACGTGGTGTGTGGTTAGCTGAGGCCAGGCCCTGACAGGTCTTTGATGCCAGACCCTGACTTCAGGCACTGAATGCCCACCGGCCTTGCTCAAGATGCCCTCACGCCGGGAACGAAGGCATCGACCGGGCTGATCGTGGACTGCAAACACTGCAGAACAGAGAAGACCCCACAAAATCATTTTAAGTGGAATCTCAGCATTTCACAGATGAAGCGGCTGAAGTTCAGAGAGGTCGTGTGGCTTCTCACCGCAACACAGCAAAGGAGTCGACATTTCTATCTCCTCTTTTACAGGACATGGCATTTTCAAAACCCACATGGGTTCTCCAGTGCTTCGGAACTTTGCACAGAAGCATGCATTCCCGTGCAAGCATGTGTTCCCACGTAAGGAGGCGTCAGAGAAAGCACAGACTTGGGCCGGCATTACCGACAAGGGCCCCGTCTGAGAACGCTGCTAGCGGTCTGGGTCCGAGCAGTCAGGGGGTGCTGCCCTGGGGGTGTGTGGCATTTGAGGTTCTCACAGTGGGAGGTGGGCTCGTCCCCGTGAGTGAGCACCGTCACGGATACTGAGTGTCCGCCGTGACATCAGGGTGTCCAGTTCTTAGACTACTAGCAACAAAATCAAAACCAAAAAAAAAAGAAACAAGAAAAAAATTTAAAAAACCGAAAGAAAAGAAAGAAATTGCTTTTTCTAACATAAATAACTGCGATGGTTAATGTGACCGGTAAATCAAACTAGGCACTATAGTGCCCAGGTGTTTGGACAACGTGACTCTGGGTGTGTCTTCGCGGTGTTTCGTGACGATATTGGCACCTGAGTCAGTGGACTGAGTAGGGCAGACGTCCTCCCGCTGGGGATGGCTGCTCCCGAAACGGGAGAAAGCAAGATACAATGAAAAGAATGACCCTCCCCGCTACCCCGATGCAAGAGGAATGTCATCCTATCTCAGCGTAGCAAGCTGGGACACTGCTCTTCTATGTTCAGATACAAATTGAAACATCTGTTCTTGCTGGGTATTGAGACGGCTGCATTTC
>CAUYSK010059436.1:0-22806 GCA_963575035.1 Avahi laniger | reverse complement strand
ATTTTTGCCAAAAAATGTTAAACTTCATCTCATTCAAATCCAAATTGAGGGACATTTCAGAAAAAAAAACTGATCTGGGCTCTTCAAAAATGTTAATGTCATGAAAGTTAAAAAAAAAAAAAAGGCCGAGCGCGGTGGCTGATGCGTGTAATCCTAGCCCTCTGGGAGGCCGTGGCGGGCGGATTGTTTGAGCTCAGGAGTTCGAGACCAGCCTGAGCAAGAGCGAGACCCCGTCTCTACTAAAAATAGAAAGAAATTAATTGGACAACTAAAAATATATAGAAAAAATTAGCCGGGCATGGTGGCGCATGCCTGTAGGCCCAGCTGCTTGGGAGGCTGAAGCAGGAGGATTGCTTGAGCCCAGGAGTTTGAGGTTGCTGTGAGCTAGGCTGATGCCATGGCACTCACTCTAGCCTGGACAACAAAAGCGAGACTCTGTCTCAAAAAAAGAAAAAAACACCAATGGTAAATTCAGTAGTACTGTGTAGCAGAGTTAAGGCCCCACAAATTGAAAATACTTCCTAAGTATTATAAAGGTTCTTTCACAAAATATAATTTTGAGGTTTTTGTTTTTTGAATCTTCCATAGTATTCCATTTTCTCTACTGAGTATAGCACTAGGTTGATAATTGGAGAATCCTAGCAAGAGTCATGGTACCTTTTTTCAATAAAACAGTTCTTTCTGTCTAAGCTGTCTGGAACAAAGGAAAGAGCCCTGGAATATGAAAAGAGAGGAGACAGTAGCCCAACACCCAGATAGGTGGGAGTGAATGAAGCCAATGACACAGGTGAGAGACCCAAAGATACAGGAAGAAGCCAGACTTTAAAATGTGGTTTGGGAAGTCGCTCCAGTGGAAATGGTTTCTGAGGAGCCTGGGTTTCTCTTGCTCTCACACAGGGGCTTCTTCTGCCCCGTGCTCCAACATTCTCTAAGGACCCCACTTCCCTTCAGTGACCTTGCTTCAAGGTTACAGTGGGAGCCAAAGTTCTCTTCCTGGCTTATAAGGGACTGCATGGTTTGACTACTCTTCATTGGTTTTTAGGGACACAGGAATATCTGGGTATTTTTTCAGAAACTCCATGTTAAACTATTTTTTTAAGTTCCCTTTTTACATATTGCCAAAAATGTGTGAGAGGGGTTGGGATATTGGAATTTGGTTCAGAAATCCCAGGAATGGCACAAATATATGTTTTCTGCTTTAGGATTTCCTGTCCTGTGGTTTCCAATGTGATTCTACAGAAATTCATACTCAGTAATTTTAGCATCTCCCTAAATGTAAGAAAATCTAAAGTTATTTCACTTCACAATTTAATTTTTTTAGTATGAACTGAGATTGGTACTTTAAACTCTATATGGTCAAATTCCTTAACTGTCATATATAAATAGAGGAATGTATCTATTCCCTATATTTCTTAAATATATTATTGGGTAGCAATTGAGCATATATTGATCTACTTATCACCTTGTTTTTTAATAACTATAATTTATAATTTTGTTAAGTATGAAACTTACAGGGACTGTGTTATTCATATATATATATATACCACATGTGTATATATATGTGTATGTAGTGTGGATTGTTTCACAAATAAAAATTGCATAACTATATTGTGTATAATGTAATGATTTAATATTTGTATACACTGTGAAATGACTAAAACAAGAAGTTAATGAACATATTTATTATCTCACATTGTTACCTATTTTTTGTACTGATAACACGGTCTACTGTCTTAGCAAATTTTAAGCATACAAAACATTACTATTAACTATAGTAATGAAGCTATACATTATATCCCCAAGACTTATTCATCTTAGAACTGAAAGTTCACCCCTTGAACATGTTCCCAGTTTCCCTGTCTCCAGGCCCTGGCAGCCACCTTTGTACCCTCTGCTTCCGTGAGTTCAGCCTTCTCAGATTCCCCATGTAAGTGAGATCATGCAGTATTTGTCTTTCTGTTCCTGGCTTCTTTCACTTAGCATAGTGTCTTCCAGGTCCATACATGTTCCAATGGCAGGATTTTATCATTTTTCATGGCTGAGTAATATTCTATTGTGAATATATACCACATTTTCTTTATCCATTCAGTGTCCACAAACATTTAGATTTTTTTAATATCTTGGCAATTGTGAATAATGCTGCAGTGACTGTAGGGGTGCAGAAATTTCTTCAAGACACTGATTTTATTTCCATTGGTTATATTCAAAGAAATGAGATTGCTGGACTTTATGGTCGTTCTGTTTTTTAATTTGCTGTGTAAAGAATCTCCATACTGGTTTTCATAATGACTCTACCAATTCTCAACTCACCAGCAGTGTGCAGGATTTTTTTTTTCACATCCTTGTGACTCTTTGTCTTTTTTTTTTTTACTTTGATGTGTGAAGACTAAAACTCTTTGTCTTTTTTTGTTGTTATTATTAATACCCATCCTAACAGGTATGTAATGATATCTCATCAAGGTTTTGACTTCCAGTTATCTGATCATTGGTGATGTTAAGCATCTTTCATATACTTTTTGGTTATTTCTATGTCTCCACTAAAAGAATATGTATTCAGACTTTTTCCTGTTTTTAATTGGATTATTATTATTATTGTTTTTGTCTTTGATTTGTATGAGTTTCTTATATATTTTGGTTATTAACTTCTTGCCAGATATACAATTTGCAAATATTTTCTCCCATCCTATAGGTTTTCTTAATTTATAATTTTCTTTACTGTGCAGGGCTTTTTAGTTTGATGAAGTCCAAATATATTCGCTACTGTTGGTGTACTTTTCTTGTCCTATTCAAAAAAATCATTGTCAATACCAATATCAAGGAGATTTCTTGCATGTTTTGTTTTAAGATTTTAAAGAATTCATGTCTTACATTTAAGTTTTGATTTTATTTTGAAGTCATTTTGGGGTATTGTTTGAGAAAAAGTATCTGATTTTATTCTTTTGTTTGAGGGTATCCAGTTTTTCTCAACACCAAGTATTGGCAAGACTATAATTTCTGCATTGTATATGCTTGCTGAGCTTGTCAAAGATTAGTTGATCTTTTACGCTTAGGTTTATTTCTTGGCTCTCTAGTGTCTTTCATTGTATTTTGTTTCATCAACTAGTATGCACATATCATCCTGTTTTTATTACTATAGTTTTGAAGTATAGTTTGATATCAGAAAGTAGGATGCCCCCCAGCTTTGTTCCGCAAGATTGCTTTGGCTATTCAAAGTCTCTTTCAGTTTTATATCAATTTTAGGATTATATTTTCTATTACTGTGAAAAATACCATTGCAATTTTGATGGAGATCCAACTGAATATACAGATTGCTTTGGATGATATGGAACCTTAACAATATTTATTCACACAATCCATATACATGGGAAATCTTTATATTTATTTGTGTTATCTTTAATTTCTTTCATCACTATATTATACTTTTTAAGTGTAGAGATCCTTCACTTCCTTGATTAAATTTATTGCTAAGCAATTTATTGTTTCGATGCTATTGTGATTGAAATTGCTTTCTTCCTTATTGGATATTTTCTTTTTTTTCCTTCTTTTTTTTTCTTTTTTTTGAGACAGAGTCTCACTCTGTTGCCTGGGCTACAGTGCCGTGCCATCAGCCTGGCTCACAGCAACCTCAAACTCCTGGACTCAAGCCATCCTCCTGCCTCAGCTTCCCAAATAGGTGAGACTACAGGCATGTGCCACCATGCCTGGCTAATTTTTTCTATATATTTTTAGTTGTCCGGCTAATTTCTTTCTATTTTTAGTAGAGACAGTGTCTTGCTCTTGCTCAGGCTGGTCTCGAACTCCTGAGCTCAAAGGATCCGCCTGCCTCGGCCTCCCAGAGTGCTGGAATTACAGGTGTGAGTCACCACGCCTGGCTCATATTTTTCTTTATTTAGAAATGTAAGGCTTTTCTTTGCTTCAGAAGGCTGGATTGATTACAGCTTTCTCATTTTGTGTAAGAACAGTGTCAATATATAAATAAAATAATAAAAATTACCTTTAGTTTCTTATAAATGCTTTTTAACTAAAATTTTATCATTAGAGCCTTTTATTAATGATTATTGTACATTTTCTGTGAAATTTTACTGCTATAACACTGTATGGCAATGATATAAAATATGTGCTCATATCTGCTTTCAATCAATGGCCAGTGTAGTTGAACATTATAGTTATCTAAAAAAAGTTTTTTTTTTTCTGAGACCAGGCCTTACACTGTTACTCACTTCAGGGTGCAGTGATGCCCATGATAGCTCACCGCAACCTCGGATTCCTGGGCTCAAGTAATCCTCCTGGCTCAGGCTTTCTAGTAGCTAGGACTCCAGGCATGCACCACCATGCCCAGCATATGTTTTATTAAATTTTTGTAGGGACATGGTCTCAACATGTTTTCCAGGCAAGTCTCAAACTCCTTTGATGAAGCAAACAAAATATTTTGTTATGATATATCAGTGTTTTGTATAGGATTTTAATCAATAAACATTTCTCTTATTTTTGTTTTCCAGTTCAGTATTACTGTGTTTCTTTTTCAGGGTAGGATCCTTGACATCACTTTATTGTGTTTTTGTCTTTACCTATCTACTATAATGCTGGATGACAATTTGCAACTTTGTATTTATACTTTAAGTCAATTAAAATACACATCAGCCATAAGTCTATTACAATTATATGTGCATGTTTGTCTCTGTAAATATGACCCCAACTTTTTTTATGGCTTATCTTGTATATTTTTTCCTTCACTAATTTTTAATTGTTTTATCCTAAGTGAGTAGTCATTAAAATAGTCATAATTTTCTTATGTGTTTAATGATGAATCTTGTTTTCTTTGTGTAAAACACTTTTGGGATTTGAAGGCAAATTTTAGAAATCTCATGACTCTGTATCTCATTTACTTATACATTATATATCATATTTTTAAATACCATTATGTAATCCTCATTTAAGCACAGTATATTCAGAGATACCAAAGTACTCTAATTTAGGAGTTATACATTCAAAATCATCCATCTTTAGTGCACATTTTGTAGTTTTTAGTACATGACTGATTGGTAGGTGGAGTTACAACTTTGGACTCATATAAGCTTTTTTAAAATAATAGCCAACTCTAGAAGCAGAGGTTATTTATGGCATTCCAAAATTTCTGCCCTCAGAATTTATTTTGTATTAGAATTATTCATGTATCTATTTTGTGTCCTCTGAAACATTATAAGCTATTTGAGCTCAAGTACAGCCATAGTCTATATGTCCCAGAGCACCTATGACAATGTATAAGAGGTAATGTCTTTTGAATGTGAATTAATGAACAAACTAAAGGATTTTTAGATAATGGAGCATCACAAGTAATGCAAAAAAACAAAACAAAAAAAAGAAAGAACACCAGAAGGAAGGAGGGAAGGAAAGGGAAGGGAAGGGAAAGGGGAAAGGGAAAGGGAAGGGGGAAAGGGGAAAGGAAAGGAAAGGAAAAGAAAGGAGAAAGGAAAGGAGAAAGGAAAGGAAAGAAAGGTTAGGGATAAATGCCTAGTTATTAAATGTATGGACTGACTTAAAACGGCATAGATTGATAGCCCCTTTGGTGTTCATGATGTATCAGTTAAATTAAGTTCATTGAGAAAAAATATGTCATAAATAATAATGAAGAGCACACTATACTTTCTGATATCTTCCCATTGTGCCTTTAGCTTAGGGATTTTTAGGTAATAATTTCTTGGCCTTTTAAAATTCTGACCATCTATTATTAGACTATGTACCTTTACAAATCTTGCATAACCCCTTGGTAATTCTGATTACCAATTCTCCCCACAAGTGAAGAGTTTGTTGATTGTAGATAAATCGAAGAATGTTTGTTGCTTTTCTTCTCCATTATTCTCTCTTCAGGAATAATGTGCAACTATCAGGTAAGTGGTAGATCAGCATGAGATAAGCATGTGCATGTATATGAATGACTTTAAAGTAATGACTGTTCTTTTTATCATAATGTTTATAAATAATAGAAATCAGTATTATCAGAGACAATATCAATAGACAAATGTCACACACACACATCTCGTATATATAGTGTATGTGTGTGTATAAACTGCTCTACCCATACCTTAATATTACATTTTTCTTTTTCTTCCTTAGCTTAAGCTCATAATTGATTCATCTCGGCTTCCTTCCTTCCTTTCCATTTTTTCACTTTCTTCTCTTTTTATTTTCACGTAAACCTCTGCCCTACTCCCTATGTCCCAGTTTTACTTATTACAGAACATTTTAAATATATGCAAAATAAAATAGTATAATAGATTTATCACCTAGCCTCACCAACTACTATTCATGTGTGGTTTTTGTTTCATCTATAGTTCAACAAATTCCCCAGTAACACTTTAATTTTTTTTTAGTCCTTTTATTGTGATGTAAGATACACATATATTGAAAGGTACAAATCTTAGTTAATTCTACACTGTTGACAAATAAATAAACCTATATAACCTTCACCTTTTTAAATTATATTTTTATCATCCTGAAAAAATTCCCAGGCAATTTTTTCTCAACCACAGGCAATCTCTATGCTGATTTTTTCACCATAAGTTTATTCTGAATGAAATAATATAATATGTATAATGTTATGCCAAGCTTTTCTTATTTACTAGGTTTATAAGATTGATCCAAGTTGTGTGGTTCAGTAATTTGTTTCTTTGTATTGCTGAATAGTATTCTGTTGTATGAATGCCCTACAATTTATTATTAATAATTCATTTTCCTGTTGATGGACATTTGGATGGACATTTGGGTTGTTTCCTGCTTTGGGCTATAATTACTAAAAGATTTATGAACATTCTTATTTATATTTTTATATTTGATTTAATTTTACTATTAGCATTTAAGTTACAGTTCTTTGCACTTTGCATTTTTTAGTTGTTGAGGGATTACAATATGAATCTTTAACAGAACACATATTGACTTTATACTCTATTTTATTTTTTTTTTGAGACAGAGTCTCACTCTTTTGCCTGGGCTAGAGTGCCATGGCGTTAGCCTAGCTCACAGAAACCTCAAACTCCTGGGCTCAAGCAATCCTTCTGCCTCAGCCTCCCGAGTAGCTGGGACTACAGGCATGCGCCACCATGCTCGGCTAATTTTTTCTATATATTTTTAGTTGTCTGATTAATTTCTTTCTATTTTTTTAGTAGAGACAGGGTCTCACTCTTGCTCAGGCTAGTCTCGAACTCCTGAGCTCAAACAATCCGCCCGCCTCGGCCTCCCAGATTGCTAGGATTACAGGCGTGAGCCACCGCACCCGGCCAATACTCTATTATTTTAATAAATGTAAAATATAATTGTTTTTTTAGCTACAGAGCATTTTTAATTATATCCTATTCTTTGTGCTATAAATTTTACATCTACATGTTATAAATCCCACAGTACACTGTTCTAATTTTTTCTTTACATAGTCACAGGTCTATTTAAGAAATTAAGAGGGAAAAGTAAATATTTGGGGGCAGATACTTTGGGAATGTGCAAATACCCTGTTTCTTCCTTACGTTTCACCCACAATTTCTGCATTCCTTGGGAAATTGTACTTATATTCATCATTACTGTGATAATCTTCTGATAAATTTTCTGTTTTGCATTATCCATCTACATTGATTTGAATTTGGAATTCTGTATATTTCCTTCTTTCTTCTTTTTAAATCTATTTTACAGTAGTATGGACTCATGAACACTTATTCTCTGGACCATAACCAATTGCTTTCATTACTTATTTTACTGCTGACATTGTTCCAGCTTGGATCATTGGGAAGTCTCTCAGATTGGCTCCCTTTGACATGTCCCCATGCATTTTTTAAGCACTTATTTACTTTATGTATCTACAAGGTACTCTAGGTTCAACTTGTATTTTTCATCTCCAGCCTCAGAATTATCCATTTTTAAAAGCAGCCCCAGTTACTTTTGTTGAGGAATATTTAGAAACCAAGATCGAAGAGCCAGGGGTGCTCCCTGGTAGTGTGCGTCACTGCTTCTTGGCTCTCTCAGCAGAGTCTGGGGTATATGTGTATTCATAGAAACTCAGGTATACACATATCTCCCTAGCCTTCTGTGGATGTATTATTGCAGTAGTCATGGGTTCATCCGGATATTTCCAACTTCAGTCCAGGACTACAAGATTTATTCTAGCACTCTCCCTTGGTTTATTTTTAACTTTTGTCAAGCAAATGGAAATAAGGCTGCAATTATATTTTTAAGCTAACGTGTAAAATATAATTCCCCGTGTGGGGAACATACAAGGTAGAATATAATGTTTGTGTACAGTCTTAAAGCATTCAATCAAAATACTGTTTTCCAAGGTGACTTAGGTCAGAACTTTTCATCCCTACTACCTTAAATGGGGTTAAGTAATACATCTGTTATATAGTGAGACTAATTTCTCACAGTCTGCATTCTATCTGAATTCTCCCAACATCCTGGCATTAACAAGGATGTTTTAAAATTTGCAGAAAGGAAAATTCACTCTTTGCTGTAGTTTATTGGGTTTTAACAACTGTCTAGAGTCACATATCCACCTCCACAGTACCACCCAGAACTGTTTTATCACCCTCAAAAGTTTTTCATGCTAACATCTTGTAGTCAACTCCTTTCCTCATCCTATTACTTGGCAATGACTAATCGTTTTCTGTCCTTATAATTTAACTTTTTATACAATGTCATAAAATATAATTATATAATCCACTGTAGCCTTGTAGATCAGCCATCCTTCTCTTAGAGAAATGCTTTTAAGAGTTATCTGTATTGTAATATAAATCGTTTGTTCCATTTTGTTGATAACTAGGAACCTATTCTATGTATGCAAAACAGTTTCTTTATCCATTCACCTGCTGAGGAACATCTGGTTTATTTCTAGTTCATTGAAAATATAAATGCAGTGGCTATAAACACCCATAAACAGGATTTAAAAAAATATTAGTTTTTAATTTGCTAAAGCAGATACTCAGGCCTGGGATATATGGGTCATATAATAAGTATGTTTTAACTTTATAAGAAACTGCTAAACTGTTTTCCAAAGTTAGTGTGACATTTTACACATTTCCAGTTCTCATTGCCCAAAATCCTCACCAGCACTTGGTACTGGCAATTTTATTTTGCATGGCTGCCATTCTTAGATGTGTGTGGTATCTCATTGTGGCTTCTGCCTCATTTTTAAAAAAGAGTTCTCCTGAATATAGAATTCTGTGTTGACATTAGGTTTTCCTCTCTGCACCTAAAAGATGTAATTCCACTGTTGAATTAACCTCTATGGTTCATGATGACATATCCATTGTTCAAATAATTTTCTCTATATGTATTTTTCCCCTCTCTGGCTATTTCCAAGATTTTTTGTTTATCATCAGATTTTAGGAGTTTGACTATTATGTACCTAGGTATTATTTTCTTGTATTTTCAATTTGGTGTTTGGTGACCTTCTTAGATCTAAAAATTTCAGTTTACTACAAATTTCTATAAGTTTTCAGCTATTAATTTTTAATTTTCTTTTTTTACCTCATTTTTATTTTGCTGTCTCTCCACTCTACTTCTGGGACTCAATCATTCTACAGGTCTCTGAGGCTCTGTTCATTTTTCTTCACACTTTTCTGCACACTTCACACTTTCCATTAGGTTAGAAAATTTCTATTTTTGTATTTAAATTTCTTCTGTTTTTACTCTACTGACAAGCTCAAAAGTAATTTTTTATATTATATTTGGATATTTTTATAATTTCCATTTCTTTGTATGAGTTGCATATCAGAACATTATGGGAATACTTTTCTAATTTATCCTGATGAATATATAATAGCTGCTTTCAAATTTCTGTCTGATAATTGCAACATTTTCGACATCTTGGGATCACCTTCTACTGCTTGACTTTTATCTTATGTAGGATTGCACTCTTCTCTTTCTTCACACATCTTATGAATTTTAGAATTGTTAAATAAAAATTATAAACAAGAAATATAGAGACTAAGTTTTGTTAAGTTCCTTTGAAGACTGTTATTTTTTTAAGCAGGCAACTAACTTGGCTAGACTCAAATTCCAATATTTGTCTCCTCCTAATATAGTCACAGATGAAATTTTTATCGAATTTTTATACATCATATACATTATTACATCTAGATATGTATGTCAACATAAGTATATATATTTTAATCACATTTTATTATTTCCACCTGTAAGCATGTTAGTTCAACAAATTGCTCTGTCATTGCTAGATGCCAGAACCTCAGTGTAATTTGCATTTTAGATTTTACTTCCTCTCCAGGGAGGTGTGTGGAAAAAAAATTTTTTTTTTTTTGATACAGAGTTTCGCTCTGTTGCCGGAGCTAGAGTGCCGTGACATCAGCTTAGCTCCCAGCAACCTCAAACTCCTAGGCTCAAGCGATCCTCCTGCCTCAGCCTCCCGAGTAACTGGGACTACAGGCATGCGCCACCATGTCCGGCTAATTTTTTCTATATATTTTTACTTGTCCAGCTAATTTCTTTGTATTTTTAGTAGAGATGGGGTCTTGCTCTTGTTCAGGCTGGTCTCGAACTCCTGAGCTAAAGCCATCCACCCACCTCGGCCTCCCAGAGTGCTAGGATTACAGGAATGAGCCACCGCGCCCGGCCGGAAAAAACATTTTTTTAATTAAAAAATAGATTTTACAAATTGATTTATATCTATGTATACTTTTGCTTCTTTTTTTTAATACACCATTATATTTGTGACCATTATATTCATGCCATTGCATATACCTATACTTTATTTTATAATTTTTCTTACATTGTAGTAAAATGTATTTTAAAATTTTCTATTTTATCTAATTTTCTCATGTAAAAGTCAGTGGTATTAAGTACAGTCACATAATTTTATGGAATATAATCTGTATAGATATGATAGTTGCATAACAATGTAAATGTACTTAATGCCACTGAACTGTACATGTAAAAAAAGTAACCTTTATATATATTTGTACAATCATTTCTGTCTATACAGAACATTATATACATTGTATCACTGATGAGTGGATGATTTATTTAAAGATAAATGACATTAAATAACACCAAAATAAAGCATGAGAATTTTGTGTGTATAATTGAAAAGACGTAAGTATAAAACAGAAGAGTCATTTAGAATACAAATGACATTTGAATATGTTTTTTCAGAAGGTTAAACAGAAACAAAGTCAAAATCAATTAGACCATAAACAATGAATTAGAATTAATTTTAGAAGAATATAATTGATTTTAAAGAATACTCCAACAAAGCAAAACTCACAAATTGTGAAATTATTTAAAACAGAAACAAATATTGCCTGAAACTAAAAGTCATCAAACCCATTTATAATCTGAAATTTGTGATCAGATATGAGATAAGAAGTCCATTTAGGTAATTTCACTAATGCATGTGCAGTAAAGATCCTCATAATACATTTGTGAGGGTGTCAACCAAAAGGAATTTTAAAGCTGGTAAAATAAGCGAGGAATGCTGTAGTAGATTTCAAGAACATGTGAAGCCAATGCTAGAAACCATATCTTTCATGAAATGGCAAAAATAAAAAATAAAAAATACTAGTCCTCTGGATAAAATTCTGATAACCACAGAAAATACCCTGAGAAAGTTCACCTGTGTGTGATGAGCAGTGTTCAGAAAAATAAGGCCTGTCTTGCAGTTCTGGGTGTAACCGAATACACCCAAACCTGCAGTATCACCACCACCTTTTCTGCATCTCTCACATAGCCCCAAAAGCAAGAGGACAAATTATGGTAAAATAACCTGCCCTTCAAAGGACCCTATTCTTGAATTCTCTCCCCTCTCAGACTCAAGGATTGATCTAGTGTGTTCACACAGACGACACGTTTGGTCTGAGAATTCAGAGTTCACACTCCAGCCCAGGCCACACACTGGTACTCTGAGTGAACATTACCTGACCTTTGTGGACCAGGGACAGTACTCAAGCTCCCAAGCTGAAACCATAGCAGAAACCCCATTTTTGGCATTCCCTTTCACATCTGGACAGTAAGACCAGAATCTTCTTAAAACTATTCATGGTCACCGCTGTATCTGAGTGCACAGCTTGTAAACCAATATCCTTACGGGAGAAGACAATCATAAAAGTGCACCAAGACATTGGCTTTCTACATGGGTTCACTACACAGGCAGCACTGAAGAAACCTGAGAACTTGCAAGAAATGCATATTCTTTGGCTACATACCAGAACCACTGAATACTGAGCATGAAGGAGGGCACAGCAATCCAAAACAGCACAAGCCTTCTAGGTGATTCAGATGCACACTGATTTTAACAGCCACAGCAGCATCCAAGCCATAGCTTATCCCTGAGTTAGCAGACAAATCATTCTAGGAATACACCAAAGGCATGTGGTAATGTAAGAGTTGTAACTCCAAATGTAAGAAAATTTATAAAAACAAATCTGGATAAAAGCATAGCCTTTACTGGCTTTTTATTCTTCCCTATTGCACTTCCTTCACTGCCCTCCTTGTGCTTTCTGGAATCCCCTCCCAAAAAGCCACTTGCAGTCGTGTCCTGCAACAGGATAATCCAATTTAAAACAAATTGCAATTTATTTATTATTTCATAAGATATGAAACACACATAGTAAAAGATTATCAGATCTTGTAATTGATAATGGAGTTGAATATGACATTCTCACTATCATATTGTTTGATATTTTTCTTATAAAGTGGTAAGTAACAATCAGATGATCAAACACCTCTTCAAGCATACCATAAAATAGTAAGCACAATAAGAAACACATCATTTGAATGCACAATTGAGTCTTGTAAATCTGGGATATGTATTCTAAAATTTAGGGGTTTTTTTTTACAAAACCCTCTGCCAGTGTGATGGCCTTTATGTCATATTTTGTAATGCACTTTGATATAATTTTCATATTTGTCCCTCCAAATCTCATCTTGAAATTTGATCCCCAGTATTAATTATGGGGCCTAGTCAGAATGTGTTTGGGTCATGGGGTACAGGATCCCTTATAAATGGCTTGATGCCATTCTTGCAGGATTGAGTGAGTTCTTCACTCCCAGTTCCCATGAAATCTGGTTAAAGACAGTTGGCACCTCCCTCCTCTTTCTGTCTTGTCATGTGATGTCTATTCTTTTTCTTTTTCTGAGGTGCAAACTCCCGAAAGCCCTCACCAGAAGTAGATGTTGCCATGCTTCTTGTACTGCCTGCAGAACTGTGAGCCAAATAAACCTCTTTTTTAAAATAAATTAACCAGCCTCAGGTGTTTCTACATAGCAACATGGACTAAGCAATGATCCTTGTAAAAACAGTCATTCCCAATTAGGTTCCCATACATGCTCTTGTGTTTCAGAGAGACTTTTCCGCATACAGTGATCAGATCATAATTTTAGTCAGTGAGATAAAGACAGACATGCTAAGGGAAAATGGCCTTAAGTAATGGTTTCCAATAAAATTCCCTATGTTCTATGAGATTCGCATTTACTCTTTGTTCTGTTTAGAATGTGGTTTAATGCTGAAAGGTGGGGCAGCTAACTTGAGTAAGCATGAGCACACGGACTAACTGTAGACAATATCAGAAAGGGTAAATGGAAACAAACTAGTACCCCATAAAGTCACTGCACTGCACCATTTCATAGGTAGCACTGGACTGCTACCTATTCGTTGTATACAAAGTACACATATTTTATTCATATACAACAGTCTTTCCTTCATATACCTGAACAGAAATACCTACAGAACCAAATGTATAATTATATTTCAATTGTGCCAACATTAAATGTGTGAATATAACCTGAAACCCAACTTTGTTGTACTTTTTTCCAAAATTCACAATCCTCTCCACTGTAGACAGTGTGGGTGAAAGGATAAGATGGGTTGTAAAAGGCCGGGCGCGGTGGCTCACGCCTGTCATCCTAGCCCTCTGGGAGGCCGAGGCGGGCGGATTGTTTGAGCTCAGGAGTTCAAGACCACCCTGAGTAAGAGGGAGACCCTGGCTCTACTAAAAAAATAGAAATTAACTGGACAACTAAAAATATATAGAAAAAATTGGCCGGGCATGGTGGTGCGTGCCTGTAGTCCCAGCTACTTGGGAGGCTGAGGCAGGAAGATTGCTTGAGCCCAGGAGTTGGAGGTTGCTGTGAGCTAGGCTGACGCCACGGCACTCTAGCCTGAGCAATAGAGTGAGACTCTGTCTCAAAAAAAAAAAAAAAAGATGGGCTATAAAAATCATGGGGAATTGTAGCCTAAAAATCAGGTGAAATGTTTCAGGTTAAAATACTCAAAGCAACTGACTTACCAACTGCTCCACCACATTTCCCAGTGCCTCAAACACAGCAAGGATGGCATGACTAGATTCACTGATGGACTGAGTTGAAATGAGGGAGGTCCCTGCCACCTGTGGATCACCTTCCCCAGAAGGTCACCTACCGACAGTGGATCTAACCTAAGTTGGGATTATACTTTATATTTAGACCTTGAAAACATGGAGTCTTGTTTAACCACAGGAAACACCCTGCTGATTCTGCCTAGAACAATCTCCCACAGGTATCTTCATCTATACCATGTATTCATCTCCAATATAGTATTTTAAACCTATACCCACAATATTTGATTCATCCACCACTCCATCTACTTTCTAAAACACTGATTGAAGCCTTAAAAAGTACAGCAATCTGCTTTAGTCCTTTTTTCTGGGAATCCCTTAATATAATTAGATGAGTTTTAATATTTTGCTTATTGAATCTATAAAATTTTTTTCTCTGTGATCTTTCTTGTGATTTCTAAAAAAATGATATCCTTATTTATTACATCTGTAGAGTCTACTATGAACTCTTTTGACTTTTAACTATGGTAAAAGGCTTTGCCACATTCTGTACATTTATAGGATTACTCTCCAGTATTAATTTTCTGATGCTGAATGAAACCTGAATGATGAGTAAAGATTTACTGTGTGCTTTACATTTACAGAGCTTTTCTCTGGTATGAATTTTTTCATCCTCAGTAACACATGAATTATTCTTAAAGGCTTTACCACATTCTTTACATTTGTAGGGTTACTCTCCAGTATGAATTTTCTGATGCCAAATAAGACTTGAGGAATGAGCAAAAGATTTACTGCATGCTTTACATTTGTAGGGCTTTTCCCCAGTATGAATTCTCTGGTGCCCAGTAAGACATGAATTATAGTTAAAGGCTTTGCCACATTCTTTACATTTGTAGGGTTTCTCTCCAGCATGAATTTTCTGATGTGAAATAAGACTTGAGGAATAAATGAAAGATTTACCGCATGCTTTACATTTGTAGGGTTTTTCTCCAGTATGAATTCTCTGGTGCCCAGCAAGACGTGAACTACGGTTAAAGGCTTTGCCACATTCGCTACATTTGTAGGGTTTCTCTTCTGTATGAATTTTTTGATGATTAATAAGACCAGAATAATGAGTAAAAGATTTACTGCATGCTTTACATTTGTAGGGTTTTTCTCCAGTATGAATTCTCTGGTGCTCAGTAAGATGTGAATTATAGTTAAAGCCTTTGCCACATTCTTTACATTTGTAGGGCTTCTCTCCAGTATGAATATTCTGGTGCAAAATAAGACTTGAGGAATGACTAAAAGATTTACTGCATGCTTTACATTTGTAGGGTTTTTCTCCAGTATGAATTCGCTGGTGCTCAGTGAGACTTGAATTATAGTTAAAGGCTTTGCCACATTCTTTACATTTGTAGGGTTTCTCTCCTGTATGAATTCTCTGATGACGAGTAAGTTGTGCACTACAGTTAAAGGCTCTGCCACATTCACTACATTTGTAGGGTTTGCCTTCAGTATGAATTTTCTGATGACGAGTAAGACTTGAATAATGGCTAAAAGATTTACTGCATGCTTTACATTTGTAGGGTTTTTCTCCAGTATGAATTCTCTGGTGATTAGTAAGATATAAATTCTCAATAAAGGCTTTGCCACATTCTTTACATTTGTAAGGTTTTTCTCCTGTATGAATTCTCTGATGACGAGTAAGATGTGAACTACGGTTAAAGGCTTTGCCACATTCATTACATTTGTAGGGTTTCTCTTTAGTATGAATTATCTCATATTTTTTTAGATTTGATGATTGACTAAAGACTTTCTCACATTTATTATCACTGTATGAGTTTACTCCAAAACAGATTCCTTCATGCTGAGTATGAGTTGATGACTGGGAAAAAGCTTCTAAATATTTGTTATATTCATAAGACTTCTCTTGAATTTGAATACACTCATGGAAAATAAGCTTAGAATGTTGATAAAAGACTTTCTCACATTTTTTACATTTGTAGTAGTCCTCTGGAAAATAAGTTTTCTGATGTTTTATAGGGCTAGAGCCTTGGTTAGAGATTTTCTCAGAATTAGGACATTGATAATTTTTGTCTTCAAGATAAATATCCTGGTAATAGCTTGGGGTAGAGCCCTGGCTAAAGGACACTGAAGTTTTGTCATAGGTGTGATATCTTCTCCAATTATCTATTCCCTGATATTGCTTAAGCAATGATGAATGGGCAAATAGCTTCCCATTCTGATCAAACTTGTACATTTTGTCGTATTTTTGGTGTAATAATAATAAATCTTTAACAAGTGACCCATCAAATTGATCACATATAGAAACCTTCCTTTCATTTTTACATCTCAGATCTTCAGAAATATTTGACTGAACATTTAACCCAATTCTCCATTTTAATTGATTCAAATCATTATTTTGAATATGGCCTAGGTCACTATTTAAATTTTCCAAATTTCCTTTCAGATAAAATTTATGTTCCAAATGTTGATGTTGATATTCACTTACAGAAACATGTGGTTCAGCAAAAGTAACTGACAAAAATGGAGATTTTTTCCAAAGTGGTTTACATTTCTGACCTTTTCTATCAGTGATGTTTTCATTATAGATAATTGTCCTACATTTCATTTGTCCATCATAACATCCATTCTCCCCTTGAAACTCACCCTCACATTCCCATTCTTTCTTTAAATGTATATTTTCAAGGCCACGATTCCCAAATATTCCCAATATCACTTTTTGGATTGGAGCTTCTATGCACTGGTTTTTCTGTAGACCTTGGGTGTAATGAGAAAATATATCTGAAAGATATAAAAGGTTTTTAAAATTCCAATTACTATATTCGGGTGAATATACTTTACAACAAAAATACACAAAATAATATCAAGCTGAGAATATCATCATGATGCTTGAATCAAAAATCTGAGGCCTTGCTGGGCACGGTGGCTCACGCCTGTAATCCTAGCTCTCTGGGAGGCCGAGGCGGGCGGATTGTTTGAGCTCAGGAGTTCGAGACCAGCCTGAGCAAGAGTGAGACCCCGTCTCTACTAAAAATAGAAAGAAATTAATTGGGCAACTAAAAACATATAGAAAAAAAAAAAAATAGCCGGGCATGGTGGCACATGCCTGTAGTCCCAGCTACTCGGGCAGCTGAGGCAGGAGGATCACTTGAGCCCAGGAGTTTGAGGTTGCTGTGAGCTAAGATGACGCCACAGCACTCTAGCCCGGGCAACACAGTGAGACTCTGTCTCAAAAAAAAAAAAAAATCTGAGGCCTTTGTTTCTCCAATGATGTATGAACTTATCGCAATATGCTAAAGAAAAAAACAGTTGACTTTGCAGTACCCCCAGTGAACATAAATCTAATAAAGGACAAATTCAGTAAGAAAAAGTTCATCACTTTTGTGCACCACAGCAGAGAGAATCAGGAAAAAACTTTCCACTCCTTGTTTCTCCCTCAGGAAACAAGGATCGGGTGGAACACATGTCCAAATATCTGAGTTTTTCTGGAGCTCTCTAAAGACTGGTTATTGCTTCCTTTATGATAGAGTGCTAACAAGAATAGAGATATACTTCAAATGATAGGATGGGTCCACTGAGAACAAAGAAGACAGCTTGTCATGGCAACAGAGCGACTGCACTACCAATGACATTTGCCAAGGGAAGCAAGAGATTAAATGCTTTCGACAAAAAAAAACAAATATAGAGAAACTCCTTTTTAATAGAAAAATAAAGAGCAGTCCAGAGAAGGTACATGTTAATACCAGGTTGAAGAAACCCCTGGAATGTCTAGTATGGCTAAATGGTATCAGTTCTTTCCCTACAAAGCCATTTGACAAACGATAGGGTAGGTAGCTGTTTTTTAAATGACCACAATCTCAACAAAAATCACAAGGCATCAAAGAAACAAAGAAATATGTCCCAATCAAAAGTCAAAAATAAATACTCAAGTGACCCCAAATAAGTGAAGATCTATGAATTACTTTTAAAAGAACTTAAAATACCAAGGAGGGGGAAATGGCAGATTAGTGGGAGGTCTCCTGGCTCACCACTCCCAGAGAAGGAGCTGAAAACACAGAGGGCTACACGTAAGTGGATCACCCACCGTGAAAACAGCGTTGTGAATTTGCAGAGAAACAGCGTGGGAAATGCAGTGCAGGAAAAAAGGTGAAAGGGAGATACGTTCACAAACATTGGAAAGTGCGAGAAATATAACAGGGATTAGAGCATGGGAGGGCTGCACCTGGCCAGCTGGCTGGCGCTGGGCAATCTGACCCACAGGATGACACCCACCACCTCCACAGACCTCCCCACCCACTCAGACAGGGACATGCCTGAAGTCAGTGCGAAGCCATGACACGGAGCGTCAGGCACTGTGGAGAGGACACAAAAGCGGGAGCCACATTGAACTCTCGGGTGCACTGTGCTGGAAACACATCAGGCTGGGAAGGGACTGGTCTGACTAGTGGCTTCCAGCAACCATGTACTGGAGTTTGGAGACAAGCACCACACCCAAGGAGGTCAGTGGGACCAGCACACAAGAGTTGAACAGCGAGCTGCAGGCTATGCCCTTGGAGAGTGCCAGGGCCGGTTCTGGGTGGGACAAAGAGAGCTGTGTTCTCTGCTAGGAAGATGTGAATCTGAGGGACTCTGGTGCCAAAGAAACAGTTGGCAGGCTGTTAATCCGGCCCACTGGCCCAGCTCTGGCCAACTCCTGAGTGCCATTCTCCAGGTCTGGTTGGCTACCATCTTTGGGGTCCCCCACCCGAAGGTCTTGTTCACCATTGGTTTGGGGTACCACCCCACCCCCAGCCTGGGAGCCCTCATGCCAGGTGCAGAAGCTATGCCCTTTGAGGTGGGGCGGGGCAAGGAGAGTCACGTTCTCTGCCCAGCGGACCTGCAACTGTGGGGCCCTAGTGCTTAAGAGGCAAACAGCAACTTATCTACCAGAGCGCCCTCTCCAGGTCGTAACACCTCCCTGCTCCCCGAGCTCTGAGCCCACCCTTCAGGTCGGGCCATCTGCCATCTGCATGCTCCTGAGAAACTGGAGCATCCTTTTACACACACAAGTCCAGAGCCTGCTGAAAATGAAAATTATTTCAAGTTTTTTTCTAATCACAATGGTATAGAATGAAAAATTAATAGGAAATTTGGAAAACTCGCATTTATGTGGATATTAAACAACATGATCTTGAGCAATCAATGGGTCAAAGAAGAATCTGAGAGGAAAATAAAAAGTACTTTGAGATACATAAAATGAGAAACACAACAAACCAGAATTTCTGGGATGCAACAAAAGCAGTTCTAAGATAGAAGCTTACAGTGAAAAATTTCTACATTAAGAAAAAAAGATCTTGAATAAACAATGCAACTTTAATCTCCAAGGAACATGAACAAGAAGAACAAAATAATTCCAGTGGTAGCATAATGAAGACAATAAAGATTAGAGGAAAAAAAATTAATTACAGACTAGAAAGACAATAAAAAGACAAGAAAACTAATTGTTGAGTTTCTAAATGAAAACAAAATAAACTTTTGGCTAGTTAACCAAGAGGGAAAAAAAAGGATCCAAGAGAGTGTAAATAAAATAGAAGACATTATAATTGATACCACAGAAATAAAAAAAAGACTACCATCAACAATTATATAAAAACAAATTGAATAAATTAGAGGAAATAAATAAATTCCTAAAAAAGAACATCCCACCAAGATTAAATCATGAAGAAATAGAAATACTGAACAGACCGATGAGAAAGAAAAGTGAGGCCATAAATAAAAATCCCTCAAAAAAGAAATCCTAATGCTAGGTGAAATCCCAAAACATTTAAACAAGAATTAACGTCAGTTCTTCTCAAACACTTCCAAAAAATTAAAGGGAAGAAATTTCCAAATTCATTTTACAATATCATCATTACCCTCATACTAAAGCCACTACCAAAAAACAAAACAAGTGTTTTTTGGACACTACCAAAAAACAAAACAACAACCTAAAACCAGTATTTCTGATGAAGATACAAGCAAAAGTTCTCAACAAGATACTAGAAACCAACTTCTACAACACTAGTCATTCCATTCTTCACTGCCCTTGAAGTAAAAAACAAAAACAAACAAAAAAACCTGCTTGAGGCCGGGGAGCGGTGGCTCATGCCTGTCAACCTAGCATTCTTGGATGCCAAGGCGGGAGGATTGTTTGAGCTCGGGAGTTTGAGACCAGCCTGGCAAGAACAAGACCCCATCTCTACTAAAAATAGAAAGAAATTAGCTGGGCAACTAAAAATATATAGAAAAAATTAGCCAAGCATGGTGGTGCGTGCCTGTAGTTCCAGCTACTCAGGAGGCTGAGGCAGGAGGATCGCTTGAGCCTAGGAGTTTGAGGTTGCTGTGAGCTAGGCTGACGCCACGGCACTCACTCTAGCCCGGGCAAAAAGAGTGAGACTCTGTCTCAAAAAAAAAAAAAAAAAAAAAAGAATCAGGTCAAGCTCGTAGAATTGAAGAGTACAATGATGGTTTCCACAGCCTGGAGGTGGGGAAAATAGAAAAATGCTTTCCAAAGGGTACAAACATTCAGTTATAAGATCAATAAGTCTTGAGGATTTAATGTGTAGCATTATGACTATAGATAATATTTTGTTCCCAAAATCTGCCAAGACAGCAGACCTTAAGTGTTCTACATACAAAGAAGTAACTATAACTATGTGAGGTGATGTGTTAACTTGTGTATTATTCGTTTTATAATTTAAATGTATCAAATAATTATACTGCATACAAATATACATGTATACAAACCTATATGTCGCATACATACATATATACACACACACTCATATATATATGAATGACACAGTCAAGGTAAGCTTCATACTAACCAAGAGAAACTTATAAAATGAGTTATTAAAATATAAGGTCACAAGTAGGAATTTAATATATGCTCAGCAATGTTCTATGATCCCTAATGACATAGTATATTTAAGAAATCTAGGACATAAGTAGGTACACTATACTCTATTACAGTTGAGGAATATGAAAATATAGAATTTAAATTATTAATCTCAGTTCATACTAAAAAATAACATTCTAAAGTAAAATAAACAGGTTTTACTTTTTACATTTAGACAGATTCTTATTGTTCTGATAGAATTACTAAGTATAAATTTCTGCAAAATAACAATGGATACCTCCATATGTTGGAAATGTTAAAGCAGAAAATGTGTGTCTGTCACTGGTGTTCCTGGGATTTCTGAAGACAATATCAATAACCAATATTTACACACATTTTAGATGATGCAAAAATGGAACATAAGAAGAGGTTTAAAATAGACTTTCTCAAAAATATGTACAGATAGTCTTATGACCTGAAAAGCAATGGAAGAGTATTCAGATCATGCAGTCCCTTATAAGCTATGAAGAGGACACTGGCTCTTACTGTACCCTTGAAGCAAGGTCACTGAAGGGAAGTAGAGTCCTTAGCGAATTTTAGAGCATGGGACAGAAGATGCCCCTATGTGAGAGCAAGAGAAAGAAACCCAGACTTCTCAGAAACCATTTCCATTGGAGCAAATCTTCCCAAACCACACTTTAAGGTCTGGCTTCCTCCTAGACCTTCAGACTTCTCGCCTGTGTCATCTGCTTCCTTCATTCCAACCTACCTGGGTGTTTGGCTACTATCTCACATCTCTTCACATTCCAAGGGTCTTGTCTTTGCTCCAGAAAGGTGATCAAGTCCGGCTTAGAGGCAGCAAGACCTATTTATTAGAAAAAAGTAACATGACTCTTGCTAGGATTCTTCAATTACCAACCTAGTACTGTGCTCAGTACTAATAAACATTATAGAAGACTGTAGAAAATTAAACTCAAAATACTATTTCCTAACAGAACCATTAAAATATTTTACATTTGAGGGTCCTTAGCTGCATTGTCCAGTATTACTGAATCAAAAACTGGTGGTAAGCTGGGCACGGTGGCTCACGCCTGTAATCCTAGCTCTCTGAGAGGCTGAGGCGGGCGGATCGTTCTGAGCTCAGGAGTTCGAGACCAGCCTGAGCAAGAGCGAGACCCCGTCTCTACCAAAAATAGAAAGAAATTAATTGGACAGCTAAAAATATATATAGAAAAAATTAGACGGGCATGGTGGCACATGCCTGTAGTCCCAACTACTTGGGAGGCTGAGACAGTAGGATTGCTTGAGTCCAGGAGTTTGAGGTTGCTGTGAGCTAGGCTGACGCCATGGCACTCGCCCCAGGCAAGAGAGTGAGATTCTGTCTCCAAAAAAAAAAAAAAAAAACCTGGTGGTAAAATAAGAAAAAGAAAAAAATTCATGGTAAAAATTGGATTTTAAGGTCTGGACAATAATGTTTTATACCACTGAATTTTTAGAGTTGTCACCAATCTACAGTGAAGTGTACAGATCAGTTCAAGCAAGGGGAAGGTTCATGTCAAGATGAAACAAACATCTTGAAGATTTTCCTTTCTACACCAACAGGCCCCCAAGTTTTCCTTGAAAGCAGAGATCTGAAAC
>CAUYSK010059433.1:0-31608 GCA_963575035.1 Avahi laniger | reverse complement strand
GAGTACAGCCAGGTTTGATAGACCTGTGCCGCCCACACACCTGCACAGCAGATGGGGCCAATATCCATTCCGATTGGTCAGTGTCCATGATGCCTGGTTGCTAAATATTTTGACTAGCCCTAGCGGTGAACTAGAAGTCCTTATTCTCTTGGTGCTTCGTTTTTGGTTGTAGGAGATAGATGATAAACACACAAATGAATATTTAACAGATGATGGTAAACGCTGTGAAGAAAACCAAATCAGAGTATAGGGGTAGAGGTTAAATAACCTTCCTGAGATTTCACAGCCAACAAGAGGCAGAACCAGGACGAGATGAAGTTGAAGGCCAACTCTGTTCACACAGCCGAAAGCGGAGTTGGAAAGAGAGATCCTCTCCTAAGTTGGTCGTCAAATATTTATTAAGCCCCGACTATGGGTCAGGCACTGTGCTAAGCACTGGAGACGAGGTCCCTGCTCAGATAGGAGAGAGACAGAGAAGACAAATCTCAAATCATTGAAAGGATACAAGGGTTTCAGAAGGAGAATACAGGATACTACCGGGAGGTAAAAAGCAGTTATCCTAAAGGGAAGGAAATCAGTTTGTGGAAGACTCACCTACACGCCCATGTTTATAGCAACGCTATTCACAATAACCAAGATGTAGAATCAACCTAAGTGTCCACTGATGGATGAACAAAGAAAATATGGTATATGAATATATGCAATAGAATGCTATTCAGCCTTCCAAAAAAAAAGAGGAAATCTTGTCATTTTTGACAACATGGAGGAACCAGGAGGACACTATGCTAAGTGAAATAAGCCAGGCACGGAAAGATAAATACTTTATAATCTCACTTATATGTGGAATCTAAAAAACTCAGACTCACAGAGCAGAGAGTAGAGTGTTTACCAGGGCACAGTGGGGAGAGGGGGGCGGGCGGTAGGGGAGGTAGGGAGATGTTGGTCAAAGGGTGTAATGTTTCAGTTAGGATGAATAAATTCTGGAGATCTAGTGCACAGCATAGCGACAATAGTTAATAATGACATGTGCTTCAGAATTGCTGACAGATCTTAAATGTTTTCACCATAAAAATATAAGTATTTGACATGATAGCTATGCTAACTAGATTGATTTAATCATTTCATGACGTATACATATATCAAAACGTCATGTTGTGTGCTGTAAATATAGACAGTTTTTATTTGTTGATTAAAAAATTAACTAAATAAAAATCAAAAACTAAAAAAAGCAGGGCTGTCTTCACGAGGGGTGGTGCAGGAAGACCTCCCCGAGAAAGCCGTGCGTGAGCTGAGTGTGTCTGCTCTGTGTTCCCTCGTTCACCCTGTGGGGGGGTGGTGTTCTTTGCAAGCTCTTTGACTCTGAAGAGCATCACCCCTTCCTGTCTGGCTCCCTGCGTATTCCTTCCTTCGTGGGTGTCCGCTGGGGCTGAGGTCTTCCCCGCCCCAACCCCTCTCTCTCCCATTTGTGATTCCGATGCCGTCCAGATGTGCTTAGCAGGCTCTCGACTCCCCAGCCAGATCACTGAGCTGTTCCTATTACCGGCCACCGACACTGAATCATGCCTCTGACCCATTCATTAGGAGCAGATGTCTTCTCCCGCGCATCCTTAGGATTCTGGGAAGAGGATGGTGGGAGGGAGCCCAGCTCCTGCTCTGGGATTTTCTGGAAAAGGAGAGCTGCAGTGTTCAAAGAGGAAGAGATGAGAGGCAGGAACCGGGAAAAGCTGCAAGCTTTCCTCCCAGGCACTTGGGAAGTAAGACCTATTTATAGGATGATTGTCAATAAGTCTTGCCAATTGAAGCTTCGCCTGAAAATACCCTGGAACCGCAATGAGGTCCCACCTACCTCTGTGACCTACGCCTTTTTGCTCTGTCTTATCTGTCCACGTGGATAAAGCTGAGCCATCTGTCTCTAGAGTCAGGTGCAGAAAAGCTGCCACATCTGATATGACTTTTTCCTGCCTGTGTTTGCAAGGCCACCATTGCTGATTTCTTTTTCCCTCACCATCGCTACCCTTGCCCAGGCGCTGTTGAATTGGAACCAGAAGACCTTGGTCGGAGCTGTAGCCCTGCCATTTTCTGGCTCTCTGACCCCGGGGATGTCAATGCATAGCTAACATTTATTGAGCACCTTTTTGTGCCAGGCATGAGGTTAAGTGTTTTGTGTGGATTATTTTTTCTTGTTCTTATGGCAGCCCTATGAAGGAAGGTGTTTCTTTTTCCCTTATTATTTTTTTAATTCAATCTTACAGATGAAAACCAACCAAGGCTTGGATAAATTAGGTAATTTGCAGAAGGAAACACAGCAGGTGGAAGAACTTTTGACCGTCACTCATGAAACACTCACTTTGTGTTCAGTGTTGTACCTGTGCCAGCTTTTAAAATCCCTGCAATAATCTGAAATCTAAGCATGATAACTGCACATTTTATACATGAGGAAATTAAGGAGCAAAGAACTGAAGGAATTTGCCCAGAGTTACACAGCTTGCAAATGGCAGAGGAACAACTTCAACCTAATCATTCTCCTTCCAAAGTCCAAGCCTATACTTTCTGAACCTCAGTCTTCTCCTCTGCTAAATGGAGATAATAATTCTCTTAGTCACCACACAGGATTCAAAACAGGACATTGCTGTGGAGACTGCAAAGTGGAGTGGGGCTCACCATTGTGATGAGTGGCTATGGCGGGAACGACTTCTCAGGCACACCTGCTCGCTCTCCAGTCTGCCGAAATCTGGTGTCTGGAGGAGACTAAGGTCTGGCACAGGCAGGGTCTTTTTGAACCAGGTTGGGTTTTCTTAAACATTCTGGAGGAGGTGCCATTAGATAAACATATATGGAATAAAGCAGCCACTGGGGGCTCCTGCTTGGTTAAGAGGAAGGCATTGCTGAAGCTACCTGTGGCCTAAACAGGAGAGATACTGACATGGCTTCCCCACGTGGCAGCTGGTGCAGCACCGGGCCAGAATCCCTGGGCTGCTCCTTGTCTGCTGTGTGAGTGTGGGTAGTCTCCTAACCTCTCTGAGCCTCGGCGTCCCTCTGTGGAAATGGAAAAAGGCACTTCCTTTCTCAGTGAATTGCTAAGAGCATTTTATAAGCTATTGAGTGCTTTATACGTATGATATTAATTTCCTTCCTTTGAGTAATAAATGAGACATGCTGGGGCTCCCTCATTGGATAGGCTTCCATGTCTGGCTCCAGGATCTCGTGACATCCTGGCACGCAGGTGTGTCAAAGCCTCAACGAATTGAAAGAGCAAGAGATGAAGCGGACACAGAAGGTTCCAAGACGGCTTCACTCTAATCCCATGAAAGGGACCAAGTGGCTGTCCGGTCACTGGGTTGCTAACTTTTCCAGCTCCTCCCATGTGCCTGGTCCTGGGCTTTGCACTTCCAGGAGGAGAAGAAAACCCACTGGTCTTGCCTCTGTAGGAGTTTATGGTTTTAGGTGAGGAGAAAAGACCAACACGAGCTCAGAATTACTGGTTGTGGACTTTAATTCAGAACTAAGCTGGGTGGGGAATGGAGGCACACAGGTTCTGAAAAGAGGAACTGATGGAGAGAGGAGAGTGATCAGGGCAGGCTTCCTGGTGGAACCAGGGCTCGAGAGGGGCTGGGAGGGGCAAGCACGGCGGTGGCTGCTGCAGCGACATTCCCCTTCACTCCATTTTACCTTGACGTTGCCATCATCCCACCACAAAAGGCACGAAGCACTGACTCTGTCCCAGTCACGGAGCCAAATCCTTCATGTCATTGAAGCCTCTCAATCCTTGGAGGTCGACACCATCTTCTTCCCGTTTTACAGACAAGGAAACAGACAGATGAAATCAGGTGTGTCCAGGCCACATCCCTGCTCCACGGCGGCGCCTGATTCTAGCTCTGGACTGTCTGGCACATCTGGAGCCCCTGTCCCTAGCCACAAAGCTGTACGCTGAGGGCGTGATGCAGCTGCGTGAAACAGTCTTCTTGTCTGCCCAGACTGAGAAGGTAGGGGCAGTGGAAAGAAGGCTGGGACTTGTTAGGAACAGAAGAGAAGGAATTTCTTTCCCACCCATTCTTTTGTATTTCTTGCTCTCCAGGAAGGACTTCAGGGCCAAGGTGTTTTTGCCCAAGAGGTGCCTTTCACCCAGAGGCCACGATGGAGAGGTAGGGGCTGGAAGCTCTGAGCTGTCTCAGGCTCTGAACCCAGAGGAGACAGAGGGGCCCAAGGCTGCATTGCGGAGTCCTCGGTGCAGTGCAGGAGGGCAGGGAAGAGGGGTGCAGCGGGAACCCACACCTGCAGCTACGGTGTGGGCTTTACTGGGGGAACGAGAGCCAGACTCTCTCCCAATCCCACGCAGCCCGGGCGCAGGAGTCCTGAACTGAGAACTCAGGCAATGCCCAGCTCTCCTCCTCATTTGCTGTGGGGACTTGGCGCAAACCACATCTCCTCTGTGGGTCTTAGGTTCTTCATCTAATAACATGGGGCATTTGGACCAGATGAGTTCTGCATAGGTTGGGCGACTGTAGAGTTCTAGTAAGGACAATGACTAAGCATTTGTCATGTTTTCGGATGACATTGAATCATTTTCTTTGATGGGCTTATTCCGTATGGCCTGACTGCCTGGCTCTGAAGCCTCAGGATTCAGACCCTACATCAATAAGGAGCTGGGGAGAGGACGGAGGATGGACGGAGGAGGTCCCCCACTACCCCGGGGGAAGTGGGGACCGGCAGGGCTGGGGTGATGGAGCAGCCGCTGCCTGCATCCCAGAATAGCTGCAGCCCTCCCGGCATCTGCCATCCTGGCTGCAAACTCCCAGCTCCTCGGCTGCTCCCTCTCCCTGCCGTCTGGCAGGCGCTGCTTTCCAGGTTTTCGTGGCAGCGACTAAGCAGCCCTCCTTGTGAGCTACAGCATGCTGGTTTCTTTCTCCAGGGGGCTGGGATCACAACAGCAACTTTTCTCTGGTTCCCTCCATCCTGCCCCCCTTCATCTCCCTGACTGTTGAGGACAGACGAGTAGTTTAGGACAGCGGAAAGGGGCCAGGAGTCTTAAGTTCTTCCTTGCTATATGACTGAGCACAAGTCTAAACATCTCTCTTGGCTTTAGCATCCTAACCTGTGAAATGAGTGCAGTCAGGCTATTGTTCCACTGCTGTTGACGAAGCAGTCATCCCAGAGGTTCACAGCTGCGGTCCCTTTTGCTTGGACTGTGCCCACACCATGCTGGTTATTTAATATTTTGAATATCTCCTTGGGGGTAATAATGCCTGGGCATTGACACAGAACTGCTGTGAGCGTACAACGGGGGTAAATAAAGGACAGGAACAAGTGCTCTGGAAACTGTGGAGCCATAATCAGATATCTAATGCACCTGTCTGTCCAGGACCCACTTGTCTCCTGTGTCTTGGAGATAAATTTCACCTTAATTTTCCAGTCACTCATGCTTAACCATAGAGTTCAGTCGGAGCTTGTTACACTCCTAGCTCCAAGTCTGCGTGTGAATACCCGGGCCTGGGCAGGTGAGCATGTCTTCCTCCGGTTGCAGTGACAGGTTAGGGGATGAACCAAACCAGAAAGGACTTATCAGAGCCAATCCCAGGGCAGGACCCAAACCTGACCAATAGGAACGCACAGGTTCCCACTGTGGTAATGGCTCAGGGATGGCACGTGACCTGAGTTAGACCAATCAGATGATTTCTCTGAGATTATTCTCACTCCAGTGGGTGGGAAAAGTCCCTTCTCTTTTTGGTTATGAGTTTGGAGGCTGTGACTCATGGCTTTTTTTTTTTTTCGTGGAGGAAACCTGTCTGGGTAGAAGAGAATGGAGCCAAGCAGAAACAAAAACAGATCAGAGGTGAAGAGGAGAGAGGAGAGAGTCCTGATAACATCAAGTTCTGGCTCTCTCTGGCCCTCACTCCTACTGCTTCTCCTTAAAGTGGAGTAAAGAACAGAGAGTGGCACGGTGTGGGGTGCACTCGTACAGTTTTACCTTGGTGATCTGGGAAGGTTTTCTATTAAGGTTCAGTCTGATCTTAGATCTGAATAAAGGAAGGGAGTAAGCCCTGGAAATACACATGGGAAGAGAATACTAGGAAGAGGGAATAGAAAGTGCAAAGGCCCTGAGGCAGAAGGGAGTTTGGTATCTTCAAGGACTAACAAGGGCACCAGTGTGGCTGGGACTCTGGGGTGTCTCAGCTGTGGAGTTCCTCTCTGCCTGGACTAGAGTCAATGCTGGGACCTGAGCTGCAGCTTCTCGAGCTTTAGTGCCTCTAGCTGCCAGAGGCTAGAAAGGTCAGAGACCAGCACTGAGGCCTTTTGTATTTGGGCTCTGTAACCCTGTATCTGTCAATACTGAAAGGTTATAACCTCCCTTAAATTAGCTTCCTCTAATAACTCACTTAGCATCTGTCATAAACTACTATTTCTACAGGAATCCAGAGAAGGGAACAGTTCTTTGTGGCTGGAGTAGACAGAAAAGCATCAGTGGAAAGGATTTCTTTCATTACAATTGCCGAGGTGTGACATTCCATGAACACATGCCAATTTGTTCCCTGTGTGTTTGTTCCTTTCTTCGTTCATTTGACAAGATTTTATTGAGTATCCGATATCTGCCAAGGTATACAGAAAGGCACTGGGTATACAAAGATGAATCAGTCACGGTTTCTGCTTTCAAGGATCTCAGTGTGGGGTGGGTGTGGAGGAGGCAGCCATGTAAACAGATAATTAGAGAGAAACGTGGCAGGTGCCGAAACTGAGGTAGGAAGGCAGTGCCGCTACGGGAGCCCCGAGGAGGGAAGGATGGTTTTACCGAGAAGAGTCAGGGTGGTCTACACCCAGGACGTGCCCTCTGAACCGGATGTTGAAGATCCAGGGAAGTTTCACCAGGGCAGAGCAGTGAGGAGGGACGGCACACGTTAAGAGTATGCAATCACGGGAAAGGACGGGATTAGGAAGTGTCGAACGTTCAGTGTAGCAGGTTTTGGGACTCGGGAGAGGGAGATAAAACAGAGTCGGGGGCGGGGTGGTCGGGGTCAACCTAGTCTGCACTGGGTGTTCAGACTTTGTTCTGTTGATTTGGAGAATCACTGCGGATTTCTAAGTAAGGGAGTAACATAAACAGATGAGATTGTTAAATAAGGTAACATAATATGATGATAATAGGAGTTTGTCTGAAGATGGTTAGTCGCTTGGGTTGACACAGAGTTGCAAACTCAAATGCCAACAGGGACCAGCAGATGACAGGAGAACAGGGACCTAGCAGGTCGTGTGGCCCTGCTCTGCCTATGGAGGGAGGTACTACTCAGTCAACTCTTGCCCCAGTGGGAACTCAGGTCCAGGGCCGCCGGGGCTTCTGAGCTTTCAAGAGCAGCTGGAAATCCAGATACTTATGTAAAAAATCTTCACCATTTTTAAATGTTGGCAACTAATTTAAATTCTACAAAACGTTGTGTGGGCCAAGTATAACACATCTGTCAGCCTGATCTACGAGCAGGCCACTGGTTTGCAACTTCTGGGTTGAGAAAAGCGTTTTCTTTCTCCAAGAGAGAGATTGAAATAGTTTTGGATCCAATGATTCATGCCTGGAATGACCTTCTTTGATTCTTGTTCTAGAAAATTCCTAATCCTTTCTTAAGGTTCAATTTACTTCTCCTCTGTGAAGCTTTCCTCATCACCCCACCCCCACACCCTCTGAACACCCCCAACATTTTCCAAGCAGTCATCAGTTCCTCGTGTTCCACTGCCTCTTTTACGTGTTCTGATACCTGAAAAACAAAAACAAAAACAGAAGTCGTGGAGCAGTAGAGAAACCAGGGCCAGAAAAGACATAGGATTGTTGATTGATGGATGGAACCAAGACTTGTAGGAGAAGTCGATGAAGCTGATGATATAGGTCCTCACAGGCTGCAGGGGCCTCCTGGGAGGACTATGTCTGGGATGGGAAGAAGCGACTGGATCTGAAAGGAAAGAAGAGATGCTCGAGAGGAGGTTGGACTTTGAGGGCTGGAAAGAAGGCTCAGCACTGTGAGTTTCTGGAGGACATCATCCTTAAGTAGGGTCGTGTACCACTCTGAGTCTGTAATCCCATCTGTCTTTAGTTACCGCTGATCCTGAGACACTCAAGACTGACCTGGAAGTTTTCCGTGAAGGGACTTAGGATACGAGGGTGGAGTGGACATCTGCTGTTTCTGCTCTCCAACTTCCTTTCCTCCTTCTCTTGGTTTCTCCAGGGATCCATCCTTGCTCGGCTTTTGGTCCATGTGCTTCCTACTGGAGGGTTAGGCATGTGACCCAGACATGGCTCACCAAGGCTTCTCATTCCCTGGACACAGTGGCCAGTGCAGGGGTGGTCACATAACTCGATTAGGGTCAGTGAGAATCAGGTGCAGGAATTTCCTTGAATTGCTGAGAAAAGGGGCACTGCATTCTCTTTCACTGCCGGATCTGAAGCTGGGAGGGTATAGGTTCGGAGCAACAGACAGGCACTGCAGTGGCCTAAGAAGGAACCAGCAGCCCGGAGAAGACAAGAGTGAGAGAAGTAGAGAGATCTGGATACAGATGGTATCATTTGAGCCACCGAATCAAACTGCTCCTAAAGCTAGTTAACTCTAGATGTTTTCGTTATTGTGGCCAGTAGTTTTTCTCTTCCTTAAACCAGTTTGAGTTATGTTTTCATTTGTCAGTCGCAATCAAAATGGGTCCTCCGACCTCAGTGAAAGGCATGAAGAATGAATGATTCCTCCCACGAACGGTCTTTAACAGTTTGCAACGCATTTTTATACTCATTGCCTTGATTCTCCCAACTCTCCTGTGAAGTTGGTAAAGCAGGAATTATTATTATTATTCTCAAAACACACAGCAGTCAATCGAGGCTTAATGAGTGTAGGATTCATAGTCAGATGGCTAGAAATGACAGGATAAAAATCCCGTTCTTTCGAGTCTGGTTCCAGAGTTTGTCTGCACCAATAATGTCGTGCTAAATTAAACTCCAATAATGCTGAACTAAATTACTCTAAAGTACCCCTGGAAATAGCCTCTCAGAGTTAAAATTCATGCTGGGTAATTACAAAATAACTTTCTCCTCATTATTTTCCTACTTACATACCTCCAAGGGAAGGGTTGGTGATAAATGTCAGGGTTGGGACAATTTAGGTAATTATTTGGATGTCTGGCTGATGGATACCTTTTATCATGGTGCTATTATCTGTATGCTTCTAGCCTCCTCTTGATAATCAACAAAATGAAAACCCTCCATTTCATATCTCCCACACATATAAAATTATCTTGCAAAGAAATTGTTGCAAGCTTTCTTCATGTTATTCCATCTTTCCGGAATGATCTTTCCACCATACCTAGCTCCTGCCCACCCTTCAGGTCTTGGCTTCCATATTTTATAAGAAATATGTTTTTTTCCTCCCTCATCCTCAGTTTTGTCCATCTCAAATCATGATATATTCTTAAAATTTTCCACAATTTTTAGTTTTTAAAAATTTGTTTAAATTTTTTTTTCTTTCCAATTCAAAGTCCAGTAGCTTTTAAGTTTCACTTCTCATTCCCTAGCGCCTAGTTCAGTGTCTGGCATGTGGTAGCTACTCGTTAAGTATTTGTTGATGGAGTAAACCAATGAATAAGTGGCTTATCCAAGAGTGTCCAAGAGAGGGTGTCCTGTGAGCCGTTGGAAACTTGGGGCAGTGAGTAGCCTGGGTTGGACGTTTTAGCTCGGTGGTTATCAGCAGTGAAGCTGGGCTGGGTCAGGGGAGATGAATCCTGAGAAAGGATGAACCTTCTAGGGCAGCAGTCCCCAACCTTTTTGGAATCAGGCACCAGTTTCATGGAAGATAATTTTTTCACGAACTGGGGGTCTGGGGGAGGTGGAGCTTGGCCCTCCGGTTCTTGAGTTTCATGGAAGACAACTTTTCCACGGACTGGGCGTGGGTTGGGGGAGCTCTGTGGCCTGGTCCGGAACAGTCCACGGCAGGTCTGTGGCCTGGAGATTGGGGACCACAGCTCTAGGGAATATAACAGGACAGGTGAGAAGTAGGGTGCCAGGGACCAAGCCCTAGGGCACGGAAAAGGCATGAGAAGTTGAGGAAGTGGGTAGAGATGGCTGGAACCCAGAGTGCTGGGCAGAAACCATGTCCTAGAAGCCGGGGCAGGAGAGGGTTCAGGAAGAGGAGGGGTGACAGCAGCGTTTCATACCTCCAGAGCACCCGATTCACACCTGACTTACTTTTCTGATTATTTTTACCCTGCTTGTAGCAGCTGGCAGGTTTCCAAGTGGCAGCACGATTTTGTTTGCCGCCTGCAATTCCCACCTCTGCAGGTTAGAAGGCACCAGTCCTCTGAACCTGCCAGAGAAGGTGTCACCTCTCAATTTAGCTCGGTTTGCAAATGTCAGCTGAGATGCTGTGTGCTCTCTCCATTGGGTCTTTGAGAATGTTCACAGGAGGCCAGCCTCCCCACCCCCATCACATCCGCTGCTCCCTCAGGAAGCAAGGGCATCTGCCAGACCCCACTTTGCGGCCCACCAATTGGGGGATCTTTGCCAGCCTTTGATGCGGTTTTGATAAAAGGAATACCAAAGTGACTTAAGGGAGGAGGCTTAAGCCTAAGGAACTAATACCGTGGAGAGAGAAAAAGCTGAGTCTCCGTCATTGTCCTAGGAGGTGGTGTGTAGAATTGTGGGAGCTGAGTTCATCACACTCCAGAGAGTCACACCCACCTGGGTCCCTTGTTTCCTTTTGAAGGGACAAGCCTTCTGCCGCCAGCTTCATGTTCGTGATAGCTGGGGATTTCAACAGATGTTAGTCTGGAGCGCTTAATGGGCTCAGCACTGCGTTAGGCTTTTTATATGTGTTCATCTTACTTAATCTTCTCTGGAATCCTATCAGGTCGTTTATTACTGGCTTCATTTTGCAGATGAGAAAACTGAGGCTCAGAGAGGTGGTAAGACTAGCTGAAGCTCACACGGAACGTGCAGCATGGAGCTGGGAATCAAAGTCAGGTTGTGGTTTTTCCTCTGACCCCTGCTCCGTGGAGACACTGAATTTCGCTGGTTATCTGATGGGGACTGTCAGAGTCTGTCACTGTGATTGACCAACGGGGGCCGGGCCTGTGCCTGAATGCTGAGAGAGCCGCCGATGGGAAGCAGAGCCGGTCTACAGTTCATGTGGCCGGACGGGGTAGACTTTCTCCATCCCAGCCTCCTCTCTGCCTCCCTCCTAACCCACTCAGGGCTCCTGCCTCCGATGGGGACAGGGAGCTTCTACTTAACGATTTATCTCCTTAAAGGGAAAAGAATCTTTTTCTCCTGATCATTAAAAGCGCAAATGGGGGGAAAAAAAAGATCTTATTTTAAAGAGAGTTTAGCTTTGCCGTTTCCCAGGGAGAGATGATGCTTTCTGTTTTATTAAGCGGGGGTGGGGAATATCCTCTGTGACTCAGATGAGGAACTGCCGCCACCCACCCCAGTGTTGCCTGCCCTCCTTGGCCACATCCCAGCTATAGCCAGGACATGCGAAGGCTGATCAATGAGCTTCAGGCAAACAGCAGGAACGTGGGGGAGGAAAGCCTTCCTCCTGGGCTCTTCTCAGAAAGAAAAGGCAGTGAGACCACATCGAGCAACAGCAACAAACCACCTCCCATCTCAGTGAGGCTGGGCTGTGATGGGGAGGTGGGGGGAGGGGGTCTTCAGTCACTTCTGGCCCACACCACCCAACTCGGGCTGTCTCCTCTGTTGGCATGAGGGGAAGCAATGGCTCGGAAGCAGGAATCCAGTTTGCAAACAGCACCCGGGAGCCTGGCTTGCATCTCTCCTGTCGTCCTTGCTGTGCTGACTTCCTTGTCTGTGAGCTCTAAGGAGATGCAGAGGCGAGGCATTTCTGCCTCGTCTGTTTTCTATCCATTGCACTGCTAGGCTCCTAGGACCGCTCGGTGCCACATGAGAGCAGGCCCTGGGCACCATAGCATCCTGCTCTGGGATCGCCCTTTACACTGCATCTGAGCTGCCCCTCATTCTCCTGGTTCTGATGCCACCAACACAGCTCTGCTGCCACCCCTGGGAACGGCATCTTTGGGACTCAGTAACCTCTCCACTGGTTTGGTGGAGAGGTTGGTTTGGTTTTCCAGGCCTTTGTGGGAGTCCCCTGATCTGCGTCACCTCACATCCCACATTGGGGAATAGGTCTCTTCATATGGAACAATTCTTTTTTTTTAATAATTCTTTGATTTTTTATTTTTTGAGGGCAGGATCTCACTTTGTTGCCCAGGTTGGTGTTATCATAGCTCACAGCAAACTCAAACTTCTGGGCTCAAGTGCTCCTCCTGTCTCACCCTCCCAAGTAGCTGGGACTACAGGTGCACCACCATGCCTGGCCAATTTTTAAATTTTTTGTAGAGACACGATCTTGCTTTCTGCTCAGGCTGGTCCCAAACTGCTGGCCTCAAACAATCCTCTTGCCTTGGCCTCCCAAAGTGCTAGGATTACAGGCGTGAGCCACTGCACTTGGCCCTATGGAACAATTAAAAATCCAGTTCACATCCATTTAATGTTTCTGTAGCACCCTGTACTTTCTCTTTTCAGTACTTACCAGACTTATAAATACTGACTCGATTTCTACTTTTCCCAATACACTGCAACCACGACAGTCACAATGAAAACTAATATTTATTGAGCACTCACTATGTGCCAGGCTCTGTGATATATGGTCTGTGTGCATTGCTTTATTCCATCTAACAACAACTCTGCAAGTTATGTGCTATTACTTTGATTTTATAAATGAGGCATTGGAAGCTCAGAGAGGGTAAGCAACTTGCTTGAGGTCACAGTTAGCAATGAGGCCAGGCACAAGGTAGGAGTTCGGTGTCTGTTTGCTGAACGAATTGGATGAACGGGCCCATGTGTTTGTGGTCAGCAGGTTGACCGAGGATGGACGCTCTGGGCAGGTGTACTGGCCAGGGAGGGGGCTGCTGGGGATAGACCCAGGCAGGTATAAGGAAAAACTTTCCAGGAGCAAACACTCTCAGGTAGGCTTGAGATGAGGTGTTCAGGTGAGGATCAAGGGGAGGGGAGAAGGGAGTTAAACCCCAAGTAGGGCAGAGGCAAGATGACCTTTAAGATCCTTTCCAGCCCTGAGAATCTGAGCTTATTGTGTAATTCTTATAGAAACTAATATAACCCTTTGCAAACATGAAACATATCCCAGCCCCAGCTCTATGCTGTTATGAATAGGAGCTGAGTGCGTGCTTACGTAGGGGCAATAAGTGCCAGCATCCGTCAGGCATGAAGCCTCTCGTTTACTCAGGAACGATATTAACAACGGCTGGCATTTATGGCGCGCTTACTACAAGTCAGGCAAGATTAAATATCCTTTGCATGCAAACTCGATTCTCGCCACAAACCTATGGAGTACTTGGATATTAGGCAAAGCTGCAATAACAAATCGACCCTGGGTGCTCAGTGGCTTTACACAATAAAAGTTTCTTTCTCACTTTCCTGAAATCCAAAGGAGGTTGAGCCATTTTTCTACCTCCCCTGTCTGAAACGTGGCCTCCGAGGACGGTGTGGTGAGGAAACAGTGGACGGCGGAGCGGGGTGGCGGGGTTGCTACCGACAGCCGAAGGACCTGAAATGACGTTCAAGTGTGTGCACCTATTGTGATCGTTTAATGAAGAAACACACGGGAGGCATTTGGAACCCTGCCAGCCACAAAGGGAAGGCGCAGTAAGTGCCGGTGGTGATGGTCATGCTGATCCGTAGGACCAGACGTGATTGGAAGCCCCGGTGGCGATGGTCATGCTGATCCGTAGGACCAGACGTGATTGGAAGCCCCGCACTGAGCACAGAAGGGGGAAGGGGCAGGAAGGTGGCGTCTCACACTGGCTGAGCGTTCCCTGGCCGGAGTATCCAGGCCTGTCAGGAGGTCCGGCCCAGTCCAAGTTTAGAGGCTGTGCCTACCAGGGTGGGGAGTGTATCGGCCGCCTCAGCCCACCCTCCGCCTGGGGTCTGGTGCTGGCGGCACTGTGCCGGCCGTGCCAATCCACCTGCCTCCCACCTCACAGACGGCTCTGTCGCTTCCGTGGCTAAGCATCCGATAGACTATTCTGGTCCAATATCTATCTGTCTATCTATCATCTATCTACCTATCTATTTATCTATCATCTATCCCTCCATCCTGGATGGAGCTGTTCGTGAATTTCGGACAACTTGCCACCCTGCTTGGCCCTGGTAAGTGCCCAGAGCCATGACGCTGGGAGCACGTGATTTGGAGGAACGTCTGCTGCGCACAGGCTCTCCTTGGATACCAGGGACTGCCCAGACCCGCCCTGTTCCTGTGCTTTATGTCGTCTGACTGTCCTCGAGACAACCGGGCTGCATTTCCCACTCCCTTGTCCTCTCCAGTTGTGTCTTTCTTCCCTTCCCCACCTGTCCAGTTGCTTCGTCACTGACTCTGTCTGTACCAAGGGTCTGAGGGTGGGGACGGCATGCATGATCCTCGAGAGGCAGTTTTGCAGAGCGATTGCAAGCCTGGTTCTGGACCTGCTCTGCTGTTTTCTTGCTGAGTGACATTGGCCAAGTTACTTAAGTCTCAGTTTTCATATCTGTAAAATGGAGATAACACTGTTACCTAACTCCAAGGGCTCCTGAGAAGATTAAACGAGGTAATCCACATAAAGTGAATAGAACAGCAGCAAGCATATGGGAATAATACGTATTAGCTACAATATGGAAATTTATCATTATTCTCCTAATTCGCATCTGTCTGCCTCTAAGACTTTTGCTTTTCTACCCCATTGCACATCATAAAAGTATCCCTTGATGGCAAGTCCGTCTGGGCAGACTTTGATATTTTTCCTCATTCTGCTAAATTCACAGGGGACACTGGAGAAGGGTATTTTTAGGAGGCATTACTGAGAAGCATAGCAGGTGGCCAGATGGTAATGGCAGAAAACACGGTCCCTTCTGTTTACAAGAACAACTGCGTGGCATTCAGGTGTGTAATAAGATAAACTACATTTCTAGAGACATCATACTGGATCCAGATGGAAGAAGGGGGCACCATGGAATCCTGCCAGAGAGTGTGAGGTCTGGGAAAATAGCAAAAACAGACCACTGTACTCAGTCTTGCTCCCCAGGGAGTCCTTTCCCTGCCTTAGCTGTGACACCTGGGAATTCACTGTACCCCCGTTTTGAAAGCTCTCTTCCAGAGGATGGTGATGAGGTCATGTCCGGGTGATATTCTCCTGCGATTTGTCTTCCTCACAGTGTCGGCTCCTTCTCCTTTACTTAATCACTGGCAGAGCTAGAAAATCAGATTATGCCACTGGTGGTAATATCTCTGTGGAAAAGAAAATTCCCTTGGCTTCCGAGCTTCTCCTTGGAGTCCCATTCTTCTTCTCTTGTTTTATTTGATTTCCCTTTTATTTCTCGAGAGGATATGGTAGAGCTAGTGGGCACTTTTCCATTTCTTGGCTGCTCGGCACATTGCTTTTCCCAAATCTTCGTGGTATATTAACCCTCTACCACTATATGTGTGATTTGATAGGGAAATGATTCTGAGTGCTCACCTCCTGTTCCTAGGGAAGCCAAAGAGGACCAGTTACTTCTTTCCTAGCCTGTAATCCCAGCACTTTGGGAGGCTGAGGCAGGAGGATCGTTTGGGCCCAAGAGTTGGAGGCTGCAGTGAGCTATGATTGCACCATTGCACTCCAGCCTGGGTAACAGAGAGAGCCTGTCTCTTAAAGGAAAACAAAAAAAGCCAAGAGAGGGCATATATCAAAACCCAGTCAAACAGATATTTCTTCCCCGAGGCTTTAAATATCTGGTCTATGACTGGGGGCATAGAGATGGTTGGAGAACCTGTCTTTGAAAACTGAACTGGGTAACTGGTGAGCAGTTCTAGGCTGGCTTCCTGCACTAGCCTCTCCCTGGGGTCCACTTTCTACTTTGATTCATTTAGGCTAGAGGTTTTAACCTTATACCTGCATGGTCCAGATAATTACCTTAAGTATGTGAGGTGGTGGAGTGAAGGACAAACGAGAAGGATTAGGCCAGTGAGGGGAGTGCAGTTCTCTCCTGAACAAAGCTTTGGACATCCTGGATTTTTGAGTGTAACCCAGCATTTAGGATAGCTTGTCTGAAATGCCCCATGAATATGAACATTTTATTATCCAAGCTGTATCCCTCAGAATGCTCCTCATTCCCAAAAGATGCTTCCAAATCCTTTTTGGGACTATAATAGACCCTGATTTTTTTTTTTTTGAGATGAGGGTCTTGCTATATTGCCCAGGCTGGTCTCAAACTCCTGGCCTCGAGAGAGCCTCCTATCTCAGCCCCCTGTGTAGTTGGGACTACGGGTGTAAGCCACGGAGTCCAGCTCATTTTTAAAAAATTTTCTAGAGGTGGAACCTTACCATGTTGCCCAGGCTGGTCTCCAACTCCTGGCCTCAAGTGATCCTCCTGCCTCAGCCTCCCTCCCACTACACCCAGCTTTAGATCCTGATTTGAAGATCATAAAAGAAAGTCTCCACAGCAGAGGTAGCAGAGGTCTGTGAGGTTTGGGCTCTGGGCTGGGATCAGAGCTGAACTCAGGCTATCAGGCCCAGGTATTCCTGCTTCCTCTCTGTGAAGGGCACCAAGTTGTCCCCATAAAATGACATGGGAATGAGTCCAAAGGGCACCCTTACCTGAGGCCAGGAAAGACACTGACTGCCAAACTAAGAGCCAGATAATCCTGGCTTACAAGCAGGAAGTTTATGTCTCACTGGTATAACAACGTACATGCAAACAGTCCAGGGCTGATATGGCGGCTCTGTGGCCCTGGGCACCTGGCTCTTTTCATCTTGTTGCTCTGCTCTCCTCAAAATGCACTTCCCATCTTGTGGCTAAGATGGCTGATTCAGCTCCCACTACCAAGGGGCTCGCTCCAGCAAGCAGGAGCCAGAGGAGGGAGAGCGTACTTCTTCCCTTTTAAGGGCCTGATCCATGGCTTTTGCTCATAAATCATTGGCTTCAATGCAAGCATTTGGCCACGGCTTGCAAAGAAGATTGGGAAAGACAGTGTTTAGCTGGATGGTCATGTGTCCAGATAAGACATCTGTTTATAGAAGACAGAGAGAACAGACATCAGGGATGTAACCAGCAGTTTCTGCTATGACCTTCACGTGCACGCCCACAATCACCCCATCTCTTTCCTTCTCTCTCGTCAGAGCAAAACGTCTAGGGATATTCTTTGTGCTTTTCATACCAAGGGAGCTTAAAGGACCTGCACAAGCTTCCACAGGGATCTCTAATGGTAGATCTTCTGGCACTAGGCAGGCAGGCAGGCAGAGGAGATATTTTCCGGCAAGGACTCTGGAGTGTTCTTCCTATCTTCCCACGTGGGCAGGCACCCACTCTTTCTGTTGAACTACTTCTGCCTGTACAGCATATTCTTCAGCCAGGCTTGAACTCAGACACTGTAGCCCCCATTCTAGCAGAGGCCACTGTCTTCATGAACCCCCCTGGAGAAGCCAGCCTTTGCTCCCTGCCACAATCTCCTCTACCCCTCCCGTGGCCTGTAATTCTCCTGTTTGTAGACCAGGCCACGCTTGGGTGGACTGGAAGGGGACATCTGCAGGGCCACCTACGGGGAACCGGTCCACAGGCTGGGCTGGGTAGGTGGATAGCAGCATCCTGTCTCTGGAGAATCAGAACTGAGATTACGTCAGTCAGTTGATGGAGGGACTTGGACCGATAGAATAGGGGTCACGTAGAATTGGGGTCAGAGGTCCTGCCATGATGAATCAAAACTGTACATAAGCCAAAGGTTTTGGGGTATAGCAGAGGCCCAAGTACCCCCCAAATTGGTCTGCTCCAGGCTCATCCAGCCGATATGCAGCAGAGTGGGGAGAGACAATGTGGCTGAGGAGAGCTTTCTCTCGCTCCGGCTCCCATTCCACGTGCTGGAGTTCTCCCTCATCGCCCGTCCTTGTGTGTTTGCCGGCTTAGTGCACTGTAACAGTTGGGAGTGTGACCGGTGGGCTCAGATTGCTCTGGGTTCAGATCACAGCTCTGGCCCTAAGACCATGACTGCAGGCAAGCAATCTAACCAAGTCAAGCCTCAGTTTCCTTATCTATAAATGGGGATTCTGTGAATACCTACTACATAGGGCAGCTTGAGGATGATGCAAGTGACAAGGTTTCCCCTTCCTTCTTTCCTTTTTTGCAACCAAAGTTTCAGGACGAAGGGTAAGGACTCTGAGATGTTTGGGTAATCACTTTTCCCTCCGACACTCTTTGAGATAGGAGCTTGTTCTAGGAATTAATTTATAGACGATGTGCCCAACTTCCAGAGCCCTTACCTAGCACACTTTACCTCTTTCGTGCATGAGGAAACTGAGGCCCCAGCAGCCGAGTCACCTGTAGAGCGGGGGCGGTGGCGCTGGTGTCCTGCTGGCACTAACTCTGAATCTGCTCCCTCCACCAGCACACAGGACACTCTTGCTGCATGGGCTGGACCTTCCCCGCCCCTTCCTCTTCCCCCATATGGGAAGTGCGGGGCATGGTATGCTTGAAGAGCCTTCCAGAAGGCTGCCCTAATGAATCTCTATTCCTTCTGACATGAGGAGTTGGGACCTTCTGACCTCAATATGCAAAGAAACGCTAAACATGTAAATCAGCAGCTCTCGGGTTCATAAAAATAGCTCAGCAGTGCTGCTGCCTCCTCCCCCTCTCATCCCGGCAGCTGAGCTCCCGCCCCTGGTCCCTGCCTCCTTTCTCCTGACTGCTTCTGCCTTCCTTGCAGGCCTTCCAGGCCTTCCTCCCTCCCTGCCTTCCTGACCAGGGAGAGTGGATGCGCGGACGGGGCAAGGCTCCTGGGAGCACAACGCGCTGACATCATTTTGAGCAATGCTAAGTCCTGCGGATCCTTGGGTGCCCGTGTCGGGGTTGTGGGGAAGGCAGGCCACCGATGGTGCAGCGGCCACGTAGTGGGATTCAACGCGCAGCTCTGCCTTGCTGGTTGTGTGGCCTTGAGCAAGTAACTCCACTGGTGTGGGTCCCAGTTCCTTCATCTATACAAAGTCAGCAATGACAGCATTGACCTTACAGGCTGCTAGGAGGAGTGCATAAGGTGATACGGGTACCTAGCTTGGAGAAATCAGCCATGATTTAGAAAATAGAGATGACCACTAACGTTTATTGCACACTACCGATGTATCAGAGATTGTATTACTGCATTTTATATGGATTAACTAAGGATATTTTCCTAGCAATCCTATGAGGCAGGCACTATGATCACCCTCACGCCCATTTTACAGACAAGGAATGTTAGGCTTAGAGTAGTTGTTAATAAATAACTAGTTCAAAGTCACACAAGTAGGAGGCAAGGTAGCTGGAATTTGAATTCAGGGCTTCAGACTCCAGAGCCCACAAATTGACATGGATTTATACTGCCTCCTTACTGTAATACAAAGTGGGCTCTTCTGAGCGTCAAAAGAGGTATTGCTAAAGTGTTCCTAGAGTTCAGAGAGTGAGAGATGACGACCGGCAGGAGAAACCAGGGCTGCCTTCCTGGAGGCAGCGGTACCAGACAGGGCTGGAAGGAGTAGTGGGATTTGGCACAAGAAGATAGGGCCGGGGTGAGCCTCCCATTCAGAGGGAACAACTTGAGCAATGAAACAGAAGTAGGGAAACGCCAGGAATTATCTTCTTAGGAGTCACCGGGCCACATAGGAGCCAGTGCTGCCAACACACTTTGTCCCTGTTTCGTAGCCCAGCTCAAACAATTGCCAAAAGGAACTGATGGACAGTTACACGTGACTGGTAGCTGCAGGCCCTGTGGCAGTGCTTCCAAATCAAGGTTTCCAATCCTGGCCCTATGGACATTTTGGGTTGGACATGTCTTTGCTAGAGAGGACCGTCTAGCAGTATCCCTGCCTTCTAACTACCTCTCTTCCCAAGTCGGGACAACTAAAAATGTCCCCTGACATTGCCAAATGTTCCCTGGGTGTGGAGTGTTGGGGGGGGGTGGCAAAATAGCCTCTGATTAAGAACTGCTATCCTAAATGTGGGGGAGGGGCAGGGGCAGCGGAGGCAGAAAACCTGAATGTTTATACCAGGAAGTTGGTGCTGTGTGACTTTTGGAAAGGCACTTTCCTTCTCTGGGCCTTAGTCTTCTCACCCAAAAAGTAAGGCAGCTGGGTGAGACTGATGGTCGCTAGCAGTGTGAGGTTGGCCCCAGAAGTGTGACCAGCAGCTCTAGCTGCCTGTTGCTGCTCCATTATGCGGTGCCATGACGCCCAGCCCTCCCGCCGGGCAAGCTCGCATCAGCTGGCTCTGTGCTGAGCCCAGGGCAGGGCTCGCCACTGCCTCCCAGAGCAGGTGTGTGAAGGGCTCTTGGTGTCACTCTCCACAGCAACACCCAGGTGACATCCCTAATTATAGTCAGGGAGAGTAGGACTCAGGGGGTGGTGACGAGCTGTTCTTGGTGTGAGAAAATGATTAACACCAGAAAACTGGCCAAGTGGGGCTGCTGAAGTCATTTCCTGAGGCCCTAATGGAAGGAGTCTGACCCTCCCATTCCTTTAGAGGGAACTCAGTTCTCCCCTTCTCTCTTTGTCCTGGGAACCAAGCAGATGTCCCGGGTGGGGGGAGGGCCATCGCAGGGGTGGGGGGGGGCTGTGGAGGTTAGAATCATGGCAGACAACTGCAGGGTGGGGGTGTGAAGTCCCTCCCACGTCAAGAGTTTCTGTACGGTGTTGAAAGGGTGGAAGGACCCACTGATGGCCAACTGGGGGTCGACTTTGTGACCTCGGGAAAGTCATCACCCTCTCGGGTCTCTGCTCCATCACCTGCAGAAAGTCAACCCTAACAGGCTCTCCCTTCTAGGAGAGCCGGGAGGAGGAGATGCGTTAACGCGAGTACACAGCTGCAGGGCGATGAATGAGCGCAGAGCCCCGGCAACATGTCCCGCCTTCGGCAGGCACTGTCCTTGGCCTCCCGCGATCCTCAGAGGGGCATGTTCTTAAGTCCTGTCTTACAGATGGGGCTCAGGGAGGTTAAAGCCACTTGCCTTCCATCTCTCAGTTAGAAAAATGGTTCAGGCTCCGGAGGCAGGATTCCAGCGGGGGCTGATTCCAAAGCCTGTGTCCTGGGCTGTGCGTGAAGTCAGGAGCTCTGCTTCTGCCTCCGAGGGCCTGCCCCCTCCCTCCCAGCCTGTCCGTCAGAGCCTGGAATGCAAACCCCGAGCGTTTGCTGTTTACCACGGGCCTCTTTCCAGCAGCCAAGAAAACAACAGTGCGTGTGGGCGAGGGATGAGCAGACAGGGGAAGTGTGACGGAGCGGGACATCTGATAAGGGCTGCAGAGCCCAAGGGAAGCAGCTGGGGGACAGGGTGGTGAGAGTAAGATAAGAGGGTGCGGGAGATGAAAAGGAGCCTCCGGGATGGGGGATGGAGGAGAGGAGCAGATAGGGGCCTCGGGAGCCTGGCCCGTGGGCAGTGGGGGCCGTGGGCACCAAAGGGGAGGCAGAAGCAGATAAGAGAGCGCAGTAGGGTGGAGGGAGACAGACAGAGAGAGACAGGCGGTCCCGGGGCCCCGCTCCCAGACGCCCAGGCCCGTCTGCGGTATCTGGCGTGATCTTAGTTTCTTTATTCTAAAAGTGAGTCAATGGCTTCTCCCAGGCCATGACTTTCTCAGTTGGTCCTTGGGGTACAATAGCAGGGAGGGAGAGGCGGGTGCTCCCAGGAGGCCTGGTCTGGCTGTGGGTCCCCGGGGAATAAAGGCCGCGGGCAAACTCCCTCCTGCCTCCTCTGACCAAGGGCCAGGTTCACTCCCTCTGTCCCTCACACCTTCCTTCCTTCCTTCCTTCTTTCCTTCCTCACTTGGTCCATTCTGCAATTCCATTGCCAAATTCTGTTCCAAGTTCTGGGAATAAGGTAGAGTTTGCTGTACATTCTGACAGGCAGAGACTCAACATTAATAGCCAAATTGATAAATAAGGTGCTTCGTTTGAGATAGCCACAACCGCCACAAGGAAAACAGGATCGTGTACAATGACAGAGAGCGATGCGGCTGGTCCTTTTGGGTTGGCTGGTAAGAGCGGGCTTTTGTGAGGAGGTGGCCTTTTAGCTGGGACTTGATGGTAGGAAGGAAGCGGCCACGAGAATATGGGAGGAACAGGATCTGAGCGCACAGGGAACAGCAAATGCAAGCGCCCTGCGTGGGTGTGTGCTTGGCTCGTGGGGCTGCATCACGTGACAAAGAGGGAGCCTGGGATGACGGGGTTGGAGAGGTGGAGGGACCGGAGCATGCAGAAGCTTGTAGTTTTAGGATTTTATGCCCAGTGTGAAGAGAAAGGCTGTTGGAGCTTCTCCGGCAGGAGGTGCGGGTGCATCCTGTCCCGCAGAGGCCACGCACGTAGTGGAAGGAGTCCTGGCTGGTCGGGAGTTCCAGGCTCCACCTCTGCCTTCCCTCCTCACGCACACCTGACTGTGGGTGAGAGCCAGGAGAATGAGGCACAGGGGTCCCTCGGGTCTCCAGGTTCCATGGACATTGGAGCAGAGTCAAGGAGGAGCACCCTGCGACCCCCAGCCTCCCTCCTTTCCCCCTGGTTTTACCATGCAGAGCAGCACCGGGGGCGCAGGTTCAAATCTTGACTCTGCCGCTAAGTTTGCATGCAACTTTGAGCAAGGGCCTCGACTTCCCTGACCTTCAGCTGCCTCATCTGAAGATGGCAATAATAATAGTACTTACCTCCCGGGGCTGTTACGGGGAAGGACAGGAGATAATTATGCAGAGGATTGAACTCAGCTCCTGGTGCACCATAAGCTGTTCTTGCTGGTGCCAAGGACTCCCACCTCTTTACTTTGAGGTGAGAGCCGTCTCCCGAGCACGGGCCAATGCCCACCTACGGATCGATCATTTCTGCTTGAAAACTGAGTCCCATTGGCATCTCCAACTAAACATGATCAAAATTAAACTCATCACCCCCCTTGCTCTCCATTTTCTTCCTCCTCCTCTTCCTCCTCCTGGGTCCCTTATCTTGGTCCCTGGCACCATGATTCTCCCAGACATTCATGCTCAATCTCTGCGTTATCTTGGACTTCTCTTCTCACCTCCAATCAATCACCAAACCCTGTCACTAAGCCTCCCTTCTGTCTCCTCCTCGTTTTCATTGCTAACGCTTTCCTGCAGGCTTTCCTTACCTCGTCTAGACCGCAGGATAATCTCTGGACCGGCTTCCTGCTTTGTTTCGTCCTCCGTGTCCCTCCTCCCTGCCATCCATCACCACGACTTTCCAAACACTTTGCCGGAGTGACCTTAACACATATCTCTAAGAAAGTCACTTTTCTGCTTAAAATTCTTCTATATCTCCCCATCTACTCTAGGCCACAAGATAAAGCTCATTGCCCTAGCCTGTCTTTGAAGGCTTTTAAAATGCGATTCTAACCTGCTTTTCCAGAGTCTCCCATCATCTGCCTCTAGCTCACACTAAAAACCTCGATAACACTTGTCTTCTCCATCTTCTCTGAGTGTGGCTTACTTCTAGACAAACTCAGTGTAAGTTTTTCTCCTCTGCCTAGGATCTATACTCACTCCAGTGCTGCTTGTTCAAATGCATCCACACTTGGAATCTATTCAGAGGTTACACATACAAAATATCTTCAGAAATACTTCAATGGTGTACGATTGCTTGAGAAAGTTCTTTGGATACCTAGGATAAGAATTTCACCATGACATGTCATTCAGTACTAAAGTATGCCTTATTTTTTTAATGGCCCTAGAATATCACAGAACATCAATTACACTTTCTTGAAACTCATTGATATGTAATTCTTCACTACTTACAACATATATACCAAAAAAATAGTAAGTATATTAACTGTAATGAAAAAAAATACACACTTGGAATCTGAACTCCAAGCCTTCCTACAGTGGGGGAGAGGGGAAGCTTCCTTTTTGCCCTGGAAGGTTGGTTGAAAGATCAACTCACAATAAGGCAGATTAATAAGAGAAAGAGATTTATTTACTGTGCGCAGGGGGAGAATCATGGAGTGATTTCCCCTGGGGGTCCCAGTGGGGTCCAGAAATTTATACACACTCATTTTAGACGGGAGGAGGAGATAAGGAATATAAGTGATTCTGTTTAGGGGCCATAAATAGTTACTAGGAAGGATGAGTAGATACTTGGGAGAATGAATGGATGGGGGGAAGAGATTGACTTGTAAACGATTCTCTTGGGAAATTAAATCAACCTGAGAGACAGGTATTATGTTTAAAATGATTTGGGCCAGGTCTGGTTGCATTTTTTTTTTTTTTTTTGAGACAGAGTCTCACTGTGTTGTCCGGGATAGAGTGCTGTGGCGTCATCCTAGCTCATGGCAACCTCAAACTCCTGGGCTCAAGCGATCCTCCTGCCTCAGCCTCCTGAGTAGCTGGAGTACAGGCATGCACCACCATGCCCGGCTAATTTTTTCTATATATTTTTAGTTGTCCAATTAATTTCTTTCTAATTTTAGTAGAGACGGGGTCTCGCTCTTGCTCAGGCTGGTTTGGAACTCCTGAGCTCAAACAATCCGCCTGCTTTGGCCTCCCAGAGAGCTAGGATTACAGGTGTGAGCCACCGCGCCTGGCCTAGTTGCATTCTTGATCTTTCCTGCAATATATTGAGTTAACAGGGAGAAGAAGGGAAGGCAGTTGTTCTTTTTTGATGGATCTAGTTTTTTAGGAAGAAAGAAGGAAAGCCCCTTCTAACGCCTGTTAATCTCTAAGGGCCTTTAATTCAAGGTACTCTTCATACCAAGGAGTTATATTTTGGGGTGAAATTTCCTGAGCTCCTTTACTACCCTGCAGAGTCTTCCCAGATGTCTGTGCCCTGCCAATCTGTCGGATCCCACTTGCGATATTAGCCCACACTTACATAGTGTCGTCTCTAAAAAGTATCTACAGATTTTTCTTGAATCCTTATGTATTCATTCTTCTCCCCTGCTAGACTTGGGAGTTCCTGACGACGGGGACTTTGTCTCGTTCATCTTTATATTGTTGACGAGACATAGTGAATAGCTGAAGAAGTCTGAGAAGCCTCTCAAACCTCATAGGGCTAAAACAGGGCCCCTGGTTTCACCCTGCCCCGCCTCTGTCCCTTTTGCTAAGCAACCCCCGTCTTGGTAAACAGCACCACCACTCACAGGGTTGCTCGAACTCCAAACCCAGCAGTCCTGCTGGATTCCTCTCTTTCTCTTCCCCCACCCCAAGTCCAGGCTATCAGTGAGTTAGCTCCACCTTCAAAATCCATTCCGAATTTTTCCACTTTTCTCCTCCCGGCCTGCCGCTCCTTTCTTCTGGACTGCCCCGGTGACTCCCAAGTGGTCTCCTTGCCTTGTTCCTGCTGCTCTGTACTCTTTCTTTCTGAAGCGAGAGTATTCTTTTAAAATGTTTATCACATTATGCCACCAACTGACTTAGAACCCTCCAGTGGCCTCCCCCTCACAGACAGTAACCTGTGGATGTCCCCCTGGGATTTACAGAGCCTCGCACACCTGCCTGTCTCATAACATAGCATACTCCTCCTCGTGCTCACACCATCCCGTCAGCCACAGTGACTTTTTCTTCAACATACCAAGCTTGTTCCTGCCCCAGGGCCTTTGCACTCTTACCTCTGCCTGTACTTCTGTTCTCCCTGATCTTCACATGGCTGTCTCTTCATGTAATTTAGATTTTAGCTTAAATATCACTTCCTTAACTGGATTATCCACCCATTCTATTGCATCACTCTACTCAATCTCTGCATTGTACTTATTACTGTCTGATTAAAATTATTATGACCGTTATTATTTTTTAGAGCTTGGATCTCACTGTGTTGCCCAGGCTCACTTCAGATTCCTGGGCTCAAATGATCCTCCCACCTTAGCCTCCCAAATAGCTGGGACTACAAGTGCCCAACCACCGCATCCAGCTTTAAAATTATTATTATTTTTACTCTGGCTATTTCCATTCTGCTAGAAATAAACTCTGTGAGACTGGGACTTTGTCTGTCTTAGTAACCACTGTTTTCTGGGAAAGTGTTTTGCACATCATAAGAATTTATTGAACAATTAGGAATAATAATAATCATTATTATTACTGTAAGTAATTGTGTACCTCTTATCTACTAAGCTGTTATAATGTCTAAAAATGGGGATAATAATATTGATCTTACAAGGTTTGTGAGGATTAGAGATAATTTATATAAAGAGCTTGGTATACTGTAGCTCCTAGAATCATTTCTTCCCCAGGTTTGCAAACTAGTAAGGGGCTGAGCGGGGCTCAAACGCAGGTCTCACTGCCTCTCATGCACAGGCTCTTACCACTAGATCAGAGAATCGGTAATATTTGGGTCTATTTTGTCTGATATTAAGATACTCGCAGAACCTTTGCTATAGTTTGCATTGGCATTGCGTATCTTTTTCATCCTTTTCCTTGTAAACAATGTCTTTGTACTTAAAGTGCATCTCTTGCAGCCAGCATATGGCTGGAGTTTGTTTTGTTACCAATCTGCCAATCAGCCTTGTAACTGGCAGAGAGTTTCTTGTTGATTTTTTAAAAATGCTATTTTTGAGGTTTTTTTTTTTTAGTGGTTTCTCTAAGGATTATAATATAAATCTTAATTTGTTGCAATAATAACATGACACATTAATGGAAACTCAAGATTAATACTAATTTAATTTTGGTAAGCTATAGAAACTTTTTCTCAATACGGTGTCATATCCTTCCCCTCCTTTGTGGTATTATTGTTACAGGTATGACAACTCTGTATGTTATAATCCAACAATTCAGTGTTGTAATTATTGCTTTATAAAATCTTATGTCTTGTAAAGAAGTTAAAAAAAGAGGCCGGGCACGGTGGCTCACGCCTGTAATCCCAGCACTCTGGGAGGCCAAGGTGGGCGGATCGTTTGAGCTCAGGAGTTCAAGACCAGTCTGAGTAAGAGTGAGACCCCATCTCTACTAAAAATAGAAAGAAATTGGTCAAACAACTAAAAATAGAAAAAATTAGTCAGACATGGTGGCGTGTGCCTGCAGTCCCAGCTACCTGGGAGACTGAGGCAGGAGGATTGCTTGAGCCCAGGAGTTTGAGGTTGCTGTGAGCTGGGCTGACGCCACGGCACTATAGCCCAGGCAAGAGAGTGCTAATCTGTCTCAAAAAAAAAAAAAAAAAAAAGGAGAAAAATGTATGTATACTTTTATACAAATATTTGTATACTTTTGTCTTTATATACATATCTTTTATATACTTACCATTTCTGGTGCTTTATTTTTTTCTGGTAGATTCTAGTTACCATCTGGTGTCATTTCTTTTCATTCTGAAGGATTATTTTTAGTATTTCCTGTAAGACAAGCCTGCTAGCAATGAGTTCTCGCAGTCTTCTGTGATTGGGAAATGTCTTCATTTCATCTTCAACATGCAAAGATTGTTTACTTGATTATGGAATGTTTGATTGACAGTTGTTTTTCCCTCAGTATTTTGAATATGTCTTTCCACTGCCCTTTGGCTTCCATCGTTTCTGATGGGACATCTGTCATCAGTCATATTGCTGCTCTTCTGTATGTGATGAGTAAAATTACTTCTCTTGCTGCTTTCAAGATTTTCTCTGTCTTCAGTCTTCAGCCATCTGACTATGACGTATCTAGGTGTGAATCTCTTTGTAGTTACCCTAGTTGGATTCCACTGGGAAGTTTTGCTCATTATTTCTTAAAACTTTTTTTTCTGCCTAATTTCTCTCTCTCCTTTCATTCTGGGGCCCCTATTACATCTATATGTAGCAGAACAGCTGTGCTGCTGTGCCCTGATATCCTGGTACATGCCCTTATAGGCCATGGAAGCAAAGTTTGACCATAATTTGATCCATCTTGGTAAAACACCCTGCTATTCCCCGTGTAATGAGGGAGATAAGCAGTGTTGTTGGGGAGCTGTTAAGAAAAAGTTTGTCATGTGTCTCCCTAACTTGCAGGACAAACCCACAGGCTGGTCCTCACCCACTCCCTTGTTTCAGTGGAGCATGGGACTTTCCACTTTGACCTGCTTGGGGTAGAGCTGCTGACTTCTGCGTATGTCTGTTAATTTTCTGGCTATAGTTTATAAGGAGCTCCTCAATAGCAGAGCAGTCTACTGCCTGAGCAGCCGGTCATCTGGCCCCTCTGACTTGGTGGTGTCCTATGGATCTAGGGACATAGGGAACCAACAACATGCTGGCTGATCTTACTTCTGTGTAAGTAATAAACTGTTTGAATCCATCTGGGCTTGTTGTCTCTTTACTGGCCTAATCTATGAAACTGTGGGAAACTGCAGTAGAGGCTCCTGTATCCCTGTTAGCCATTGTGCGGCTGCCTTGGGACTGCTTGACAGGATGTTGGCATGCTTGATGATGTCTCAGTTGGACTAAGTGGTGTCCCCCAAAAGTTCATACTTACCCGGAACCTCACAATATTACCTTATTTAGAAATAGAGTCTTTTCAGATGTAAATGAAGTAAAGATGAGGTTATACTGGATTAGGTTGGGCCCTAATCCAATGGCTGGTGTTTTTATAGGAAGAGAGAAATTTGGACACAGAGGCATGCACAGAGAAAAGACGGCATGAAGACACATGGGGAGAACAACATGTGATGGGAGTGATGAGTCTACAAGCCATGGAATGCCAAGATTGCTAGAAACTACCAGAAGCTAGAAGAGGCAAGGAAGGGTCTTCCCTAGGGTCTATAGAGCGAGAGCATAGGGCCATTGATAACCTTGATTTTGGACTTCTAGCCTCTAGAACTGTGAGCTAATAAATTTCTGTTATTTTAAGCCATCCAGTTTGTGATGTTTTGTTGGAGTAGCCCTGTGAAAGGAATACACAGGTTTCTGAGGCTTTGTTCATCATCTTTCTTCAATATATTTTTTCTTATTGTCCTTCATATTGTATCATTTCTATTAATCTATCTTCAAGTTCACTGATTCTTTCTCCCATCATCTAAAATCTGTCATTAAACCTCTCTAGTGAATTTTTCATTTCAGAAAGTTACAAATTTTCAACTCTAGAATTTTATTTGGTTCTTTCTAATGATTTCCATCTCTTTATTAAGATTATCTATTTATTGTCATCATCATGAAATTTTTCTTAATTCTTTAAATATTGTTTCCTTTAGTTCTTTAAGTATATTTATTTGTTTTAAAGATTTTGTCTGCTAAATCCAACATTTGGGCCCACTAAGAGATCATTCCTATTGGCGGATTGTTTTTTTTCCCGATATGGATGGATCATGCTTTCCTATATCTTTGCATGTCTTACTATTTTTTGTTGTTGAGAACTGGATAATTTAGGTAATATATTGTATCAATAGCAATTCTGGATTGTGATTTCTCCTAAGGATTGCTGTTGTTGTAGCTAGTTTTTTTGTTTAGTAGCTTACTTGCACTAAATCTGTGGATACTATCTCCCTTGTGATATGTAGCTACTGATGTCTCTCTTCAGTTTTTAAAAATTCTTGCTTTTATTTTAAGTCTGGTTTCCTAGGGGTTGGCTTCTGTTTCTTCATGGTTTAGTGGTCAGCGAATGTTTGATCACAGGTTGTGCCCAAACACTATGTAGTAGTTTTTCTATTACCGCCATGTACCACAAACTAAGTAGCTAAAAACAACACAAATATGTTATCTCGCAGTAGATCAGAAGTCCTCTAAGGGTCCCACTGAGCTAAAATCATAGTGTTAGCAAGGCTATGTTTCCTCCTGGAGGCTCTAGGGAGGAATCAATTTTCCTTGCCTTTTCCAATTTCTAGAAGCTCAGTGGATCATTAGCATTTTTTAGCAGTAAAGTATTTTTAAATTAAGACGTATACATTGTTTTTGTAGACATAATGCTATTGCCCATTTAATAAAGTATAACATAAACATAACTTTTATGTGCATTGAAAAATTAAAAAATTCAGGTGCCTCACACTTTATTTGATATGTACTTTATTGTGGCCTGGAACCAAACCTGTAATATCTCTGAGGTATGCCTGTATATATTAAATAAACACATGAAATTTATCCCACAATAAACTTTTTATTTATTTTTTCTTGTAGACCCCAATTTTCATCTGGTATGATTTTTCTTTAGCTTGAATAACTTCTCTTAGCATTTCTTGTAGTGCAAGTCTGCTGACAGTAAATTCTCTTACATTATGTTTACCTAAAAATAACTTACTTTTGCTATAATTTTTGAAGGATGTTTTCACTGTGTATATAATTTGGGCAGAAAATTTTTTCCTTTCTGCATTCTTAAGTGTTGTTACCTTGTTTTCTGGCCTCTATTGTTTATTGTGAGTAGTCAATTGATGTTTGCATTGTTTCTTATTTTTTTCTTTGGCTGCTTTAAAATTTTTCTTTTTATCTTTAATTTTCAGTAGTTTAACTGTGATATGTGGGGTATGGTTCTCTTTTCATCTATTCTGTTTGGGGATGGCTCAATTACTTGAATCTATAAGTTGATTTAAAAAAAATCAAGTTTGGGAAAATACTGTTCATTATTTTTTCAAACTTTTTTTTGGTCTACCCTCTCTTTCTTCTCTTCTTCTGTGACTCCAATTACATATATATCCGCCTGCTTACTATCATTCCATAGGGCACTGGGATTATGTACATTTAAAAAATATTTGTTTTCTCTGTGCCAGTGAATTTTTTATTTCTGGTATCGTACTGTACTTTTCTGTCCTAGAGTTTCTATTTTTAATAGTTTCCATTCCTCCACTGTGACTTCCTAGCTTTTCACTCATTATGGTCATTTTCTTCTTTAAGTCCTTGAACATGTTTATAAGAGCTATTTTAAAGTGCTTGTCTGCTAATTCTATAATCTGGGTCATCATGGGATCTGTTTTAACTGACTGCTTTTTCTTGATTATGATTCACGTATTCCTACTTTTTTCATACATGTAGTAATTTTTTATTGTACACTGACCATTTGGGATGATACGTTGTATAGAATCTATATTAAGTCATTTTCATTAGAGTGTCAATTTTTGTTATGTGAAGTAGTTTGATTATTAGTGAATCTCTTTGGTCCTGCCAGGCTTGTTTTTATTCTTTTTTTTTTTTCTTAGAGTGGGTCCATTTCATTTTTGAACTAAGGTCTAAGGTCTTATTTCTAAGGCCTGGCTTTTTTCAGGTCTTAATTGAATGTCTGAAATTTCAGCAAATTTCTTCCACTTTAGTATCTCCATTCGGCTCTTAGCCCCCCAGATAGACAATCTTTTCTTGGCCTTGTAGAGATTTTCCCATGCATACACAGCCTACATGCCACTCAGAACATTCCATGAATCCCCACACAGATGTCTGGTATACTTCCTCTGCAGAGCTGTCTAATCCTGCAAATTCGAGATGATTCAGCTACCCAGAACTCTTGTATCTGCCTTCTTAAATTGATGAAATACAGCTCCACAGGCTACAGAATAGGTGTTGTATTACTAGGCATGAAAACAACATAAATCTCCTTGTAAATCTCCATCAGAGCTCTTGAGTGACTTGGTGCATTGTCAATGAACAGTAATATTTTGAAAGAAATCTTTTTTTTTTCCGAGCAGTAAGTCTTAACAGTGGGCTTAAAATATTCAGTAAACCATGCTGTAGACAGATGTGCTGTCATCCAGGCTTTCTTGTT
>CAUYSK010059432.1:0-18601 GCA_963575035.1 Avahi laniger | reverse complement strand
GGGTCCGTTGAGCTTCTTGTATCTGTATATCTAGATTTTTAGCAAGGCCTGGGAAATTCTCCTCTATTCATTCTTCAAATAGCTTATCCAGCCCTTGAGTGTTTTCTTCTTCACCTTCCGGAACCCCTATCACCCTCAGGTTCAGTTTTTTCACATAATCCCACATTTCTTGTAGGCTTATTTCTTTTCTCTTAATTTTCTTCTCGATTTCTATTACTGACTTATGTAATTGGAAGGAGTTGTCTTCAATCTCTGAGATTCTTTCTTCTGTTTGATCTATCCTGTTCTTGAGGCTTTCCATGGTGTTTATTAGTTCCCTGAATAAGTCCTTCATTTTCAGGAGATCAGTTTGATTTTTCTTTAATATTTCAATTTCTTTAGTGAATTTTTCTTCCAAGTCCTGGATTTTTTTTTTTTGGTTTCTTTGTGTTGGTTACCCATTTTTTCTTGCATATCATTCAGTTTTCTTATAATCCATGTTTGAAATTCTTCTGTCATTTTAGTGTTCTGAGTTTGGTTAATGTCAATTGCTGGGGAGCTGTTGTTCCTCTTTGGGGGAGTGCTTTCCGTTTGAGTCTTCATACTTCCAGAGTTCTTTCGCTGGTTCCTTCCCATCTGGATCAGTTGTTCCTTCTTGCCTTTAGATTTTCATTTGGATAATGACACACACTGTTTAGTCTCTGAGCCAGTAGGTGGTGTCTGTGGGAGAGATTCGACCACACCCTTTATGATGAATCAGTAGATGCAGTAAGAGGGTGTGCAGGATGACCTCCCTCCCTGTCAGTAGGTGGCACTTGCTGGGAGGAGAGAGCTGTTTTTGAGTCCTGTAGCTAGCTCTTGTTCCTCTAGAGAGGCCCTCTTGTGCCTCGGGTGGTGGGTGGGGCCCTGGGACTTCCAGGTGTGTCCTTATTCTCCACTTCAGTGGGGGCAGGTCCAGGAGTGAGTCCGGGTGGGGCTGGGTTGGGTAAGCCTGCCCTCAGGCTCCACAACTGCTGTTAGCAGGGGTCAAAGGTCTGTTCTTTGCTTCTATGCAAAGCTGCCAGGAGGGGCTGAAATGGCTTCACTCAGCTGAAAGTCTGGGCTTGGGGGGTGGGGCTGTCTGAGACCAGCAGTCTGGAGCAGGTCTTGCTCCCTTCCACCCTCCCCCTCTCCATGGCCTCTCCTAGGCCTCTGCCAGCAAGCAGGACCTCAGGCCGATGGATCTCCCCTGGCTGTGACGTGGGCCAGAGGTTTCCTACCCAGGATCTGAGCTGGGTGCACAGCCCTCTTTTGGGAGGGTTGCTGCTCAGACATGCTGATCTGTCCCTGAAGGCGCACTCTCCTCAGTAGGCTCTTTCACAGATATCCCTTCTGTGTCCCAGCGTAGTGCGATCATGACCTGGGTGTACGGGGTCTGGTCTGCAGGCCTGTCCCCTGGGCCCTGGAGATCAATCCCTGACCCTGCCAGGGGGAGGGGTGCTGGTCTTGAATCACCTACAGGGTGCCCAAGCTGGATCTATTTCACTCCACCTTGGGATCTGCCCCACTCTCCTGGAGTCCCCAGGCAAGCGGCACCTGGGAGGGCTGGTGGGCAGGGAGCTCGCAGTCTGAGTACCCCTCAGTCTGCTGTAGGGCCCCAAAAGGAAAGGTCCCGTTCCTTGGAGATGCCTCCGTGTGATGGCTAAATTGTCTCTCCAGGCACCCACGGGTAGGGAAGGGGAAGGAGAGAATGGAGCCCTATGGCGTCTGCTGATAGGCTCGGGTCTGTGTGCAGGGAGGTGCCCCGAGGGAGCTGGGAGCTCTGCGCGGTGTCCGCAAGAGGCCACTGCTCACTGGCGGCAGCCGTCTCTGGGCTGGTGTCGGCAGGTCTCTCCAACTGCTCAGGAACCCACCAACAGTCCAAGATGCAAGGGAGGGGAAAGTTATCTGCTCCACCTACCCTTGTCGCTGGTCTCCAAGCCCCTCCAAGCCCCTCGGGGACCTTTCTTTCTCCTTCCAGTTCTCCTCCGCAACGTCTTCCCATGGAGTCTCCTGTAGTTTCAGGCACCCTTCCTTCTGACCCTCACCCGATCTGTTTCTCTGCTAGTTTATTTTTTTCTTTCTTTTAAAATCTGTTTTTTTTGCAGAGACACTCTGACTGGCGGCTTTTCTCGTCCACCATCTTGGCTCCTCCTGTAATGTCCCTTTACACACTGTATCAGAGTTGGTCTGTGGGACCAATAGAAATGGTATATCACTGGAGATTAGGTTATAAAAGATACTATGGCTTCTCCATCTTGGTCCCTTACTCTTTCTCTCTTGGATTACTTGCTTTGGGGGAAGACAGCTCCCATGCTGAGCACTCCCAGTGCTCCTCTACCAATGGAGAGACCCACCTGGTGAAGAACTGAGGCTTGCCAACAACCACCAAGTGAACTAAAAAGTAGATTCCCCAGCCCCAGTAGAAACTCAGAAGCCTGCAGCCCCAGCTAACACTTTGACTGCAGCCTTGTGAAAGATCCTATGCCAAAGCTATCCAATTAAGCTTCTCCTGGATTCCTGAACCACAGAAACTGGGAGAGATAAACATTTGTTTTAAAGCACTAGGTTTTGGGCTAGTTTGTTACACAGCAACAGATAACTAATACAACTGGGAAAGGATTGTAACAGCCCATTTTTTACATAAGAAAATTTGGATTCAAGTCCAGGTAATGGCACCTACTAAATAACAACCCTGGGCAAAGCATGTAATCTCCTGAGCCTCAGTTTCCTTACTAGTAAAATGAGAAAACTGAGACTATAGTAATATATACTACAAAGTAAATAATAGCACATCTTAAAAGTAGAACATAAGTAAATCAAGCTAGAAGCTCTAAACAAAAACAAATCTGAACCCTAAGATACTGAGGTTAGAGATCCCATCTAAAATAAGCAGAAGGCCAGGTGCAGTGGTTCATCCCTATAATCCTAGCATTCTGGGAAACTGAGGCAGGAGGATTGCTTTGAGCCCAGGAGTTTGATGTTGCAGTGAGCCATGATGATGCCACTGCACTCTAGCCTAGAAAACAGAGAGACTCTGTCTCAAAAAAAAAAAAAATTAAATTTAAAAAAAATAAGCAGAAAACTCATCTGTTAAATATTATAAAAAGCAGCTTTTCATGGTCTTTGAATTGAAGTAAATGAGCAGATTTATTTCTAAATACCTAAAAGGTATGGAAAAATGCAAACTGTAACCTACTTACCTAAAAGTAAAATTTTTATCATTATTTCACACCTAGAAAACCAAGACTATGTAGTCTACAGTCTAAAAAGCTGGAGGTCTACTCTAGAGTAAAATATTTTATACCTCCCTAGATCCCAGGCCTGGCACTGGAATGAGTACACTGAGTTTGCTGTGCACCAAACTGCTCTGTTGCCCCAAAATATGGAGGTACCAATTCTGCTGTGAGACTCAATTAAGATGCTTTTTAAGGAATAAAGATAATACACATATTTGGGATCACATTAATGTGGCACAGCTGTTCTTGGGTATTAAAGAGAAGAAGAATGCAGAAATGGCAAAGAAGAAAGAAAACCTAATGCTTAAACTTTATTAAAATATGGTGATTTTTCATTGCCTCTAGTTGTCCTCATTATAAAGACTTGTGATGGACAATCAGATCTCCTCAGGAGAAGAATCTCCCAGCCAGGCCACCAGAAACATAATCTTCCTAGCTAACAGGCTTTTAGCTAGGCTGTCAGGACAATGTAGGCTAAGAATGGACCAGAAGCTCTATCTGACTTATTCCTATCTTCTAACTCCTACTAACCACTTTGATGCTACAGCTCAGAGACAACAAAGTGGTCTACTGGAATCACATATCTTTGGATTACAATATCCCTCTATGATCACTGCTTTAATACAACAGTCCTGCTTTTCATGCAGCATGCCTAAAAGGGATAATGAAGATATGTGCAGAAGCCAAACTATGGTTTATACCTTTGCCCTCTTCTGAAAAGATATACAAATCCAGGCCATAAAATATTCTGACACTTCTCCACACACAAATATGTTTTTCTTGAAGTATATACAGATCACAAATTTTCTATCACTCAATTCTTTAAAATAGAGTTGCACACATTAAAGGAACTATGGTACTTACACATAGAGATCCATAGGAAACTCCTTCATCATGTGTGTTACAATAAACTCTACCATCAGGTCTGAAAAGGTGAAAGGAGAAAAATTCAATCAATTACAATGAAATTCATTCCTTGCCTTTGAGTTGGAAAAAAAGCGTATGAGTACATCCTGTACTCATGTTGATGGCAACCACTAACCACATCTGTATTCACCTGCGCTTAAATTTATTTTACATAAGGCACTTTTTGCAGCACTGTTCACCATCTGTCACTTGTAAAGTAACGAAAAAATTAGTTCACTCTCCTATTTCCAAAAAGATACCTTGACCTGCCAATAAATTCAGAAACAAGAAAAATTTCATTGTACAGATATTTCATACCAAGGCACTAATGAAAAATGCCAGAGGGAAATCATATTCTGAGACTAAAGCAATGAGACAAGCAGAGATGAAATTAAGGATCACATTTGTGTAACCGGAGACTCTGCTCTAAAGTTGTGTCAGTCTATCTCATCTCTCACTATCATGCTCAGTTTGACAGATATTGACTGAAACGGTCTGTGGGGCTTTGGGTCAATAGAGGATTATTACATAGTCTTAATTACTGTTTCTAAAATCAAGTAGATTTAGTAACTGAGGCTGAATATCCAAGTGAAATGGGATTGAGAGTTTAGCTAACTCCCCTGAGGAAAATGTAGAATTCTAGGCAGACAAAAATTACCCAGGATACATCCCCCTACCTGACAGCTCTGTCAGCCTCAGCTCAGCTTAATTTACTCAAAGGTAGTTTTATATATCTGAATCTTGAACTCCAAGCCTCCTGGCCAGCTGACACATCAATTTGGATGAAGAAAGGGAGGGAAGAATTTGAAATCTTGATCAGGAGTAAGACATTTCATAAATTTAAATTATACATCAAGTTTAGACATAGCCATTTGTTTCCCTGGAATGATTTTTTTTCTTTGAACAATTGCACCCTTTTATTGAGCACTCTATTCATTGGGGTTGCTTTACTAAACATACAATTTCTTAGTCCAGGGAAGAAATATAACTAGTAACAACTTCTCTGAGGAAGCAGCACATCAACCAGGATCTACTCCTCATCTTAATCATAAAAAGCTATCACTGTCACAGAAAAATGCCAATTTTGATAACACTCACCCAGTACTGCACATACTAAAGGGCGGCAGGGAAGGTTCTTGTCTGCGGCCTTCTTCCTATGTCTCATAGGCTTTCACACACAAAAAAAGAAACGAAATTAATAGGTACCTAAACTGATATCCAATGGTTCATCATCATGTTTCTCATAAAAATAAAATCACTGTTACGGAGATGCTACCTTTTCTTTCTTTTTCTTGGGGTGGGCTGGGGTGGGGTAGGGTAGGGTGAGCTAGGGAGGACTTGTGAATGCTTAACAGGTATCAACACAGGCCTGTGACAAAAATACAATTCACAGCAAGACAACATCCCCAAAGGGGAGCATACTACATACTGCAGTGGGAAAGTTGTTGCTTTTACTTTGATTTTCTCTATACAAGTGGCATTACTAACAACAAAAGAGGTACATGGTATATTTCTTGGATAATAACAATAAAAAGAAGAAGTGGTGATGGTGGGGGCAGCTATAGAAGGAGCAACAGTAGTCGCAAAAAACAAAAGTTTCAAATCTAAACCTCAGTGTGATAGTTTTTAAACATACCTCCAAGCTTTAGGAAATTCCCTGATCCTCCATATTCTATTTGCCCCACCTCTCAGATGAATACATCAAAGATCATACTATATTCTGAAAACAAAAGGCTCAGACCCATCTCCTTGTCGAAATCTACGTTACTGATACATTCCAGTATCACTGTCGTGGGTATACGGTTCTAGATCTTTCTATCCTCTCTTAAGTAAGAAACATCTCTACAACGCACAAAAAAATCCCAACAACAGGCATGGGTCTGTTGAACAGCACTCATGTAAGAGCCCTTTCACACAACTTTCCATCCGCATTTGTTCTGATAGGATCAATTTCATTCCAATCCTGCCAACATACAAAAAATTTCCTCTAAGAAAAAACAAGAAGCAAAAGAAACACCTACCATTCTATGTAAGTTTACTCGAAAATTCATGTTGTCATCATGCAAAAATGCATTGGCATACTGATCCTAATAAAAATATAGAGAAAAAGGAATGAGAGTATACTTAAGAAACTCAGTTTGTAATTTATCACACTTCATATATAAATCCTTGGGCTTTAAGAACTTTCAAGATCAACTGGAAAGCTAATGGGATGAGCCTAGAGCCTTTACATCAAACCTTACTTAAGTCATCAGATTTTACTTGGGTATAATTTCCACATATGTCTCTAACTGGTCAAAAATCTCTAAGCAAATTAAAACAATAAAAATTAAGGCACAGAATACAGCTATCATGTATCCATAATAATTAAAAATTAAGACACAGGGACTTGAGAAAAATGCTGAGAGTAATCTGTTTTCCTATTACCTCTTCCTTCACATCTGCTCAGGGAGCTGGCTCTTTTTGTGACAGCTTAAAGGCTTTCACTGGGGCTGTAGGATGCATGTGCAGGCTCCACAAAAGGCTTTAGGAGTAAGAAGAGAGGTCTGTGCTCTGCTGGGAATGGGCTCAGCACAGCAGGAGAAAACTGCTACACAGGCAGTGTGGAAGCGGGCAGTGTCTATCCCTGGTTTTGCTGAAGACTGATGGAAAATCAAAAACTTCTCACCATAGATTGGTAATAAACATCCCTTGGCCCTTTCCCAACACCTTTTCTGAAGATCTAACATGCCAACAGGCTCCAATTACTAGGAACTCTTACAATTTGTGAAAAACAACTCCTTTAAAGATTTTCCTTGAAAGATTTTTGCAAAACAATTACACCAGGTCTGCTGCTAATAAGCAGCTCTTCCATAACAAGCCACCCCAACCTTGTGAAAAGGTCATCTTTCCACAGAGAGTATAAAAAGGGCAAGTCTGTGAGAGTTCTTTACTCCATGTGGACCACCTTTACTCTTTTTCTTAAGTGAGAAAAGAGCAGTATAAGGGAGGGAGGGTGAAGCTATAAATTTAGCTCTAAACTGACTCAAGTTCTGCCATACCTATGTGTCACCACAATGTATGGTGATTTCGAACCTAATTAGTCCAACCAAAAGTGCCTTCTTACAAAGTTGAAGCATTTCTTCTTTTTCCCCTTGGTACTTCTTCTTCACCAAACTGCAACCCACCCAGCTTTACTGAGTTTCCAGTTCTTCTCTCTGGCTTTATTCTCTCCCTCTCCACTCCTTTACCCACAGGAAACCTCGGCTCTTTTGGTAAAATTTATTTTATTTTTTTAGAAATGGGGTTTCGCTATGCTGCCCAGGCTAGAGTGCAGTGGCTATTCACAGGTACAATCAAAGGCACTACAGCCTCAAACTCCTGGGCTCAAGAGATCCTCCCGCCTCAGCCTCCTGAGTAGCTGGGACTAAAGGTGTGCTCATTTTTAATTTTGCTAAATGTAAAAGATCCAATATGAGCAGCTTCAAAGGGGCAGAATTATTTTTTCTAAAGAGAAATAAGTCTCTTGTTTAAAACTCTTAAGAGCCGGAATCTTCCCATTCTCAATGAAAGCAGTTATCATATCACAATCTATTATTAGCTCACCTAGTAAACGCTAACTGAGCCTCTACTACGTGCCAGACACTGAGAATACAGTGGTAAAGGAGAAAAAGTCCCTGTTGTCAGAGGTTACACTCTAGTGAGAGGAGACAGACAATACAAAGGAGGAAGATTTTCTCTCCCAAGCCTTAGGACCCTAAAAGTCAGGAGCTAGAGGGGCACCAAGGCAGGAAAAGATAATTCTTTGTAAGAGACTGACTAATACCAGAAGGCTAGTAAGACCTACCTCTGCAATACATGTAAGGATAATCAGACAGAGTTTGCCACTGTGAAGCCTGTGTTCATCTGTAAAGAAAAATAATAAACCCTTCTCTGTAAATCATCCAGACCATGTTTCAATAAAGAACAAAGATGTACATCATAAAAAGAAACATTCACACTTTCTCTCTCCACAAAATTCATGAATGAAAATCAAGGTACTACTAGAGAAATTCTTGCTTCCATCCTAGGCAAAAGAATTTCCCCAGGTTTTTTTCTTAAATATCCTGGTAGTCTGTTAAACAGCTAACCACCTTCCTGAGAGCCACTGAACTCTTATGATGGCCCCTATTGTCATGGCCCAAATTAGGGCCATACCCTTTGCTTCCAGATCAGCTCTTTGCTTCTGAATATTCAGGTCCAGTCCCTTTTCCACCCCCTCATCCACTAGCTATACGCACCACCATCTGTACCCACCTACCACAAAGTGTAGGAAGATTTCATGACTGTTCACAGCAAACTGGCAATGAAATCAGAAAGAAATTAACTGGAGACCAGGGTCCAGCCCATGCATCTCCTTGCACTGTGCACATTATTATGACCTGGAAAGCTGTGAACTCCTGATCATTTTTCTTCCTGCCAAAATTATTTACTTAGCACTTACTATGTGGCAGGCACTATGGTAGGCACTAGAGATATAGCACTGAACTAAACAGACAAAGGTTCCTGGTCTCCCAGAACTCACATTCTAGTTATTACAGAAGAAAGCAACCTCAATAGCAGGGCTCTATACCCACACATAGAAAACCAAGAAGAGCTACTCCATCACTGTCAATTACCAGAACCATCAAAGCTTATTTACTTTCCAGCAAATTTGTGGGTGAGCAGGTGAAATGAAGGTAAGAATATGATTATGCCAGCAGATCCAAAGCGGACAAATGGCTCATGATTTTCAAATTAGCTTTAACAGGACCCAGATTGAAGTCCTCTCTGGAGAGAAGACTTCTTAACAGATTAGAGTGCTACAGAAGTTAGCTTACGGTACTTACCCTGATATTAACCTACTTCTTCCTCAAAAATGAAATTAATTAAAACCTGACAATTAGAAGGCATAGTAGGGGTTGTAGTCCAGAAATATATCCACCTCTCCTTAGAGATGGGCAGTACAAAAAGAGTATGATAATGTCTGACACCGCCTATAGTTTACATGAAAGCTCCTAGGCAGCCAGAAGAGCAATGCCCTTGCCTATGCAAAATTAGATTCATAATATTCTTCTACCTTCCCTTGGCCACAGAGTTTCTCTGGCACTGTCCTCCCTTTCCCCAAAAGCTGATAAGCAACTCCCACAGAAAAGCCTGCAACTATTTTATCACTTTAAGAAAGTGTTTCTGATTATAAAAGTAAGGCATATTTCATTACAGACAATTTTTTAGACTCAAAAAAGCACCAACCTCCCCCCCGCAAAAAAAAAAAAAACAAAACTGAGTTTAGTCATACCACCCAGAAGTCTTAATTGTTAAAACTTTGGTAAATAAACCTTAAATCTAATGTGTAATGCATAGATATACATTTTTTTAAATTTTTGCCTAAAATCTATTTTTTTTTTTTTTTCAGACAGGGTCTTGCTCTGACACCCAGGCTGGAGTGCGATGGCCTGATCATAGCTCACTGCAGCCACAAATTCCTGGGCTCAAGCAATTCTCCCACCTCAGCCTCCCAAGTAGCTAGGACTACAGGTGCACACCACCACACTGGCTAATTTTTCTTATTTTGCTATAGACATGGGGTCTTGCAATGTTGCCCAAACTGGCCTCAAGCAATCCTCCTGCCTCAACCTCCCAAAGTGCTGGGATTACAAGCATAAGCCACCACACCCGGCCCTAAAATCTATTTTAAAGTTTGAGCAGATGCCCCTGTAAGGTGACAACACCAAAGAAAGAAGAATCCCGGGGAAAAAAGGCTTTAAAACTAGAGCCAAATCAAGGAAATGATAAACACAGAATGGAAGGAACGGAGTGATTGGGGAAGGGACACACAGGTAGCTTCAACAACATGAATAATGTTTTATTCTTTAAGTTGGATGGTTCACATATGTTCATCATTATGCTTTATAACATGCAATTTCTTGTACTTATAAACCTTATAACTCCATATACATATCTATTAAAAGTATCTTTTTATAGGTACCAGACAACAAACATATAAGAAGAGAAAGATAATATCCTGGGGAGTAAAGAAGAGCCAAGAAGGCCGGGCGCGGTGGCTCACGCCTGTAATCCTAGCACTCTGGGAGGCCGAGGCGGGCGGATTGTTTGAGCTCAGGAGTTCGAAACCAGCCTGAGCAAGAGCGAGATCCCGTCTCTACTGAAAAAACAGAAAGAAATTAATTGGACAACTAAAAATATATAGAAAAAATTAGCCGGGCATGGTGGCACATGGCTGTAGTCCCAGCTACTTGGGAGGCTGAGGCAGGAGGATCGCTTGAGCCCAGGAATTTGAGGTTGCTGTGAGCTAGGCTGATGCCATGGCACTCTAGCCTGGGCAACACAGTGAGACTCTGTCTCAAAAAAAAAAAAAAAAAAGAAGAGCCAAGAAAAAGTTGCTTCTATTGCTCCTAAAAACATAATGAGATGCTGCTATTGGTCAGGGCATTCAGCAGGTCAGAGGCTGAGACAGGAAGAGACCTGGGCCAATGAAGCCACATAGGAGCCGTTTTTGAAATTAACTTTTCATCATACCTAACCTTGCCCTTTGCCATATATAGGCCGCCTATTGACAAAGACCTAACCCTGCCTGAGTTTAGAGACAATGTCTGAGACTACCTATTCTGCAATTAATTCAGCCCTTAATTTTGCCATCCATTTTATGGACAAAGAGGCTTATATAATCATTAAAGCTAAAAATGAGTTCCAAAGGCCTCAATTCACTGTGTTATATCAGGCAAAGCTAAAAGTTCATTTTCTGGGTCACATCTATGCAGTTTCTCTCTTCCGTGGTTGCTGCAATATTTCTAGAGAAAGGAAGAGGTTACCCATTTCCATAAAGAAGCAATGGCCTCAGGAAACTCTGATACACAAGAGTCTTGTTATCCTTGCCTGCCAGATCTCACCTGCCAAGTTGTAGAAGTTCAGCCATCTCTACGGCTCCCAATGGACTGCTCTATATTAGGAGTTTGTGACATGGACTACTTGCATATATCTCATCCCTGCATATGGCTCTCTCTCTTGAAAGAGCACACTCACAAGGCTTAAGAAAAGAAAAAGTCTTAAGTTTGCAAGGCAGAAATCTCTAAGAGCTAATGTAAAGTCTGAGTGTAACATGGCTTAGACTCTGCCCACCCAGGTTCCCTTTTGCTCTGGCAATTCTTCATTTCCAATATTTATCTTTTGGCTTTCCTATCTCTGTCTACCAATGTTTCCTTCTCACTCTAAAAAGCCCTGAATCCTGGTCTTCCCCTCCTTTATAACTCTATATAGATTCTGCCTTTCAGCTCCATACTGAAATTCCTAAAAACCTTCAAACCAGAAATCTGATCACCTCACTTGGCAAATAAGAGACTTCTACGGTATACTTAATGCCTAAAAGAACCTTAAACCACCACACAAGGCATTAGTCTCTCCTCACAGAAAGTAAGGTGGCAAAAACCATAGTATTTTAGCAATTTTGCTTCTATGATGCAAACTGGTTATTCTGTTATCTGGAAATCTGAAGTTTGTCCATGGAGCATAATTTAAGAACCCAAACTTCAACTATTGAACAGTTAGTTCCTAAAATAGAATTTAAAGATTGTTATAAGGCTTGTAAGAAAGAAAATATGCCAAACTAAGAGTGACTAACTATGGAGAATTTAATCACAAAGGATTTTCACTAAGTTAACCATTGTCAGAATGTTTTATTTTGTTTTGTTTTGTTTTTTGAGACAGAGTCTTGCTCTGTTGCCCAGGCTAGAGTGCCGTGGCATCAGCCTAGCTCACAGCCACCTCAAACTCCTGGGCTCAAGCAATCCTCCTGCCTCAGCCTCCCGAGTAGCTGAGACTACTGTCGCGTACCACCACACTCGGCTAATTTTTTCTATTTTTAGTACAGACAGGGTCTCACTCTTGCTCAGGCTAGTCTTGAACTCCTGAGCTCAAGCGATCCCCCCACCTCAGCCTCCCAGAGTGTTAGGATTACAGGTATGAGCCACCACTCCCGGCCTGTCAGAATGTTTTAATTTTTAACAAGTAATATCTCAATTACTTTTGTAATTAGGGGGAAAAAAATCCTTTAAATGGGAGAAGACCACTGAATTAACCTGTAGGTACCAAACAAAATGCTAATAAAAATGTTTATTAAAATGCTAGATGAGGCCAGGTACGTTGGCTTATGCCTGTAATCCCAGCACTTTGGGAGGCTAAGGCAGGAGGACCACTTGAGGCCAGGAGTTCAAGACCAGCCTGGGCAACACAGCAAGACACTGTCTCAAAACAAAAACAAAACAAAATGGGAGGAAAAATGCTAGCTCAGTGTAACCATGAAATAACAGGCTTATTTCCAGAGGACCTTAAAATTAGGATAATTCCACTTATATCAGGTACCTAGAGTAGTCTAATTCAGAGACAGAAAGTAGAACGGTGGTGGGCCAGGGCTGGAGGGAGCGGAGATTGGGATATTAGTGTTTAATGGGTACAGAGTTCCATTTTTCAAGATGAAAAATTTCCCAAGGTGGGGAGGGTGGTGATGGTTGTACAACAATGTGAATATACTTAATGCCACTGAACTGTACACTTAAAAATGGTTAAGATGGTAAATTTTATGTTATGTATATTTTACCACAATGAAAAAATTAAATAAATAAAAACTGTGAACGCTCATATAAATCTAGTATAAAGAAAAAACAATAAGTAGGGGAAAAAAAACTGAGATATATTTTGGATAGAATTTGCTGAGTCTCTTCCCAACCCTTCTTATTCCTAGGCTGACTACTCCACTACTCTACCACCAATTAAAAGGCCATACTCAAGAAGATTGCTTGAGCCCAGGAGTTCAAGGTTGCAGTGAGCTATGATTGCCCCACTGCACTCCAGCCTAGGCAACACAGCAAAACCTCATCTCTTAAAAGAAAAAAAAAGGCCATAGCAAAATTATAAACAGAGGAAGAACAGGAAATGAGAAAAATATTTAATTTTTTCCAATACCCAATCCTCTCCCACCTCCACTCTGCATTTCTAGGATGGACACTGACACTTCTATTTTAAGTGTTAAGGAACACAGTCCCTCTGAATCTCACCTCTTCCTACTGTACTCTTTACAACAGTCCTCTAATTCTCACCACAAACTGATGCTTTCAGTTCTTGTCCTCAAAAGGGAATTCCCTGAAGCGTGCTAATCCCCCTACTTCCCACACATAAGAGTCTGCATCTACTTACCAAGATCTGCTGAGAAGACTTGCTAGTTTTTGTAGAGACTAATTTTTTCCAATTCTATTTTTGAGCACTCCCCTCTAGCTTCAGGTTTTCCCACCACCACCTAATTGTCATCTAGCAGTGAGAAATCACTGTTTTCCAGTAATCAAGATCATGCACAGGACCCAATGGTTCATCTCGTCAAAGCTTCAAAACATTAATGCTGCCCTCAGACTCTACTGCCTGTCACATCTCCTACTTCCTGATCCCCCAATGTAGCATGTCTTACCTTTGGTGTCCTGCATGACAATTGAGCTATACTTTAAGAAGGTTATCAGTAGATTACTGGTCTGTACATCTGCATCCAGTGGGAGTTCCACAGAACTTATAACTGGAATAGAACAGATAAAATGCACTTAGCCTGTAACATATTCCATCTAACACTTCTACCCACATAGCCAATTTGCCAGCAGGCAAGAAAATCACTAAATAAGCTCTTTACACAACAGAGGACGGAGTACTTATAAAACTTCCTTCCTAGGCCTCTAGAGCCCATTCCTGTTCCCAAAATTAAGCCCCATGATCTTCTCTCCCATGTAGGACCTGTCTCTAGGAACAGTGCTTTTCTCTCAACATCCTATGAGGGGTATGTTGATTTCACTTTCAGCCCCAAGTAACCCAAAAGAGTTCAGGGCCCTTCTTAAAAGCACTTTGATTTCTACCTAAAGGAAAGATCTGAATAAAGATGAGCTTTGCTTTGATGAGTCTCCTGCTTAAAATAAATGAAGATTCCTTCCTAATAAGAAGAAATATTGCTCAATTTTGAGAACAAGCCTTTAGGCTGGAAACACACAGGATGGAGGGGGAAAAAGTTAAGGTAGAATTATAATCCCTTCCCCCCAAAAAGGGAACCTGAGAATGAATATTAGACTAAAAATGGATGAACATTATTGATTGGGATAGCCGGGAATTGAGTTTTATATACCCAGCTGTTGTTTCCACGAGAAATTCTCCCCACTACTCTCTGAGCCAGTCCCAATGAACAATAAAGGACCAGATCAGGGCTGACCCACACAGAACACAGTCTTAATGTAGACTTCCCAAAATTCTAAGACTTTAAATTAGACTTAGATATGCTGTTAAGCGCTTTCACACTAAGACATAATATATAAGCAAAACGAGGCTTACAATGGCCCAGACAAGCCAGAGAATCTATAGCTTTTTGCTGCATTTTCAGGCGTGAAGACTCAGCTGAGTTTGGGATATTACTCATAATACATATTCATAACCAAAATGGATCCCTCTGGAGTTATTATCATGTATGCAGAGAACATTTATTAACAATGGTAAACACTTGCATATTATGGACCCATAATACACTGCAAGCACAACAAAAAGCCTTATGCAAAGAAATCAGCATGCCCAAGCCTTGGCTGTTTTCCCACAGTTCGGCCCCCAAGAACTAAAAGGTCTTAATTCATGTTATGGGTTAAAGACCTGAGACTGACATTTCAAATCACAGTCTATTTTGAAGCTCTGAGCCCATAATCATTCCATTGTCCAATACAAAGAGGCATCTAACTGGTAAATGGGACTTTTTTCCCTGCTCACACACAGTAATAACAGGAAAACTATCTTACATAATATGTAGAAATATAGAAGTATATGTATTTTTAGTTTACCAGAAAGTCTTCTCATGCCAAGGCTGGGTTGTCAAATGTCAAGTCTGAGCTGAGAACAAATGTTATAGCTAAACTGCTGGCTTTTAAAAATAATGGCTCCAGTGACATACCTTTAAATATAACTGGGCTACTGAGCACCACTATAATTAACAACCAAAAATTAAAAACAAGGTTATAATACTTAGGACCCCTACAGAAAGGAAATGAGTTAGGAGAGAGGAAAAAGAACAAATAGAACAGAGACAGAATAAAATCCCTCACAAATTAAAATCTTCTTCCTAATGAAGAGTCATTCCTTGATCTTTGGCTTCATAATTCTTCCCAGCGGCTTTTGTCAAGGGAGACAGTCATTTGAAAGTGGGCTGACTTGATCTTCCCACTAGAAAAAATAAAAGCTCACTGGTTGTAGGTAAGTAAGCACAAATCCTGCCATTGCATAATCAAGTGTGTGGGTGGAAGTGTTCACAACGAACAGTTTGAAAGGCAGTTCTCTGAAGCATCCAAACCCCAACATCACATGGAATTCATATATATATATATAAACACACACACACAGCTTTTGATATCCACAGTAACCAGGCAGGCTTTTCAACTTAAAGAGAAAGTATAGTATTTCCATTGGATTATTCAGTGACCTGAATAAACAGAGACAAGTAGGCAATCCTCACTACTTGCTACTTCTCATTAAGATATTTTAGAATTTAGCTTTCAACTCTAAATGGATCCAAATTGCTACCATTGACCTGAATATCAATGGCACCTCCCTATCATGCTCTGTACTGCTTAGACTTCCTTAAAGTGCTACTGCTACAGGTGCTATATGAAAACTTAAGGGAGAGAAAGCAGAACAAAGGTCATTTTACATACAAACAGTAGGGAGGCATAAAGAAAGGATCAAAGTCGAATTTCCTGTACTTCTTTACCCAAAATGAGGTCAACATTTGAGGTATAACATCAAGTATTAACTTAGAATGTTTTTAGGCTAATACATTCCAAACACACTCAGCCTACAATAGAACAAACTCAGATAACACAAAGTTTTTTGGGCAAATTTCACAATTTATTTTCAGTTACCTTTTTCTTACGTTTCAGCCATAAGATTTATAAAGGGGAAACTTTGTTGTTGTTTCTAGGGAGAGAAGTCCTGGATACTCACCAAACTCGCAATTATAATACATTCAAAGCCTGTCATTTCCAGCTGGGAGTGGCTGACAGACACATGACAGTGACCAAATCCCAGGTTCATTTTCTCATTCATTTATTCAACAAATATTTACTAAGCAATTACCACACCAGGCACTATGCTAGGCATATAGTTGTAAACAAAATAGACATGGTCCCTGCCCTGATTACATGTTTTGGTTCTTAATCTCTATTCTCACTAATCTTAGGCAAACTGCTTCATTTCTCTGGCTTCAATTCCCTCATCTGTCCAATGGTAACATGAGAAAACATTACTATTTTATATTTATTTCAGTACTTTACAGTCACAAGGTGGTATTTTTCATAATATCTCATCTGAGCCTCACAAGTACCCTGAGAGTTTGGCAGGACAGACAGATATTACTGACCTTTGAGGTCCCTTTCAGATCTAGCACTCCATGATTCTACAATCTCTCCCTGAGGAGGACAAGCTGAAGCTATGTAGCTTCTTATACAGAAAAACACACTTGACTATCTTTTCCAAAGTTTTATTTAGGACTTCAGGAGTTCTGAAGGACAGTATTACAGACAAATTAAATTGAAAGATCAACAATTATGTCCTTTTATTTTGAGACAGAGTATCACTCTGTCCCCGAGCTAGAGTGCAGAGTGCAGAGGCGTCATCTTAGCTCACTGCAACCTCAAAATCTTAGGCTCAAGTGATCCCTCTGCCTCAGCCTCCCTAGTAGCTGGGACCACAGGTGTATACCACCACACCTGGCTAATTTTTCTTTTCTTTTTTTTTTTTTTGTAGAGCCAGGTCTTGCTCTTGCTCAGGCTGGTCTCAAACTCCTAGCCTCAAGCAGTCCTCCTGCCTTAGCCTCCCAAAGTGCTAGGATTACAGGCGGGAGCCGCTTTGCCCAGCATGAAAGATCAACAATTAGGTTCTATGTTCAACACAGCTATGCTCACCCTGAAAGTTCATATTAATTAAGAAAACAAAAGAGGTGGTGGGCTCACCATCAGAGGAGGGTGGTGTGGTCCCAAGTGGTGTGGCTGGGGTTGTTGGAGCAGGACTTACAGGAGTTGTCACCAAGCCCATTTCTGGATGACTCTGAAAGAGGACACAGATGGGTAAAAAAACAGAAAATCCAATTCTCCCTTAGTATCCTCTGCTTAATATCCTTCCTGGCCTCATAATTTTTTAAAAGACAGAGTCTCGTTATGTTGCCCAGGCTGGCCTCAAACTCCTGGGCTCAAGCAATCTTCTTGCCTCAGGTTTCCAAGTAGCTGGGACTACAGGCATGTGTCACCACATCCCTGGCATCATAATTAGACAGAAGGTTCACTGAGGAAGGACTCCTTTTGTATTTATTTCCCATGAGTACCTGGATTACTGTTGATGCTTGCTAAACTTTAAGAAGCAGCTCTGTGGTCTAGTTTTCTTTAAGCAACTAGGTTCCCATTACATAAGTTTTTCTGCAGAACCATACAAATAAAAAACTGGGGTAAACAAACACACAGGATTATTTTACTAGAAAAAGTGAGCAACTGCAGTCCTATCCAGATCTGAGAAGGGACAACTCTCATCAGATCAACTTAAAACGCCTCCATAGTCTGTTCTGATGACCACATAATTGACTAATAGATGTAGGTGAGCCAAGGGGATACCAGGTGGTATAAAAAGAGGTATTCAGATGGCAGTCTTCCTATTCCACAAGTAAGAGTGTGTGGCGTGGACATGCAGAGACATAGGGAGACACCTGGGAGGTACCAAAACAGATAACTCCTCTGTCCCTCACCTTTCTTAGCCATCCCTGCCACATCAGCCCTTGAGAATTAAGCTCAATGGCAGCTGTTTTTAATCCCCTTTCTCTCTTCTGAGGTTTTAGGCTGTCAGAAAAAAAAAAAAAAAAACTCCCTTTTCTTCCCCAACAGCTTTACCAGCCCTTTACCTTCCTCACCTCTTCCTTTAAAATCGGTTATAGAACATAGAGCAGAAAAGGAACAGAACGAAAATAGTGAATAAAGTGTCTATATTACCAGTCATGAAAACTGGTAAGTGGCCTCCAAAGGAGACCCCAAACCAGCATGCTGCTTTTTAAGCATAACCTTATTTTTTTGTTAAAATTCAATCAGTAAGTGTAGCGGGGAGGGGGAAATAAAGTAGGGATGGTTAATCAGTACAAAAATATAGTTAGATAATTAGACAGAATGAACAATATTTGACAGCACAACAAAGTGACTATAATCAACAATAAGTTATGCTATGCTTTAAAATAACTAAAACAATACAATTGGAATGTTCTTTTTTTTTTTTTTTTTTTTTTTTGAGACAGAGTCTCACGTTGTTGCCCTGGCTAGAGTGAGTGCCGTGGCGTCAGCCTAGCTCACAGCAACCTCAGACTCCTGGGCTCAAGCGATCCTACTGCCTCAGCCTCCCAAGTAGCT